>BLKR01009475.1:0-115030 GCA_011170035.1 Teleogryllus occipitalis | reverse complement strand
TACTTCATTGTGACAGTCTCAAACGTTTTTTAAAGATGAGATATTAAGAACTTGATACTATCGAATAGATAGATACACATTCTCCAGGTCATAATTTGCTCATTCGACGTTTTGTAGAACAATATCAGAGTATATTTACATATTTATAAATGACTGAGGCATAAATCGTGATACAATTAAGAAATAAATGTACTGAGTAAAGAAACTGACAAGATATTACAACTTTTGTTTTGTTGACGAGTACACCGTGGTGTTGGAGAAATCTAAAATATTAAATTATCCTGTATTTTTCCAAAAGTTTTTTTCCATGTTTTATAATGGTTTTGAATCTACTACAATCATAAGTTGAAAGAAATATTTTTTTGAACTTTTCACACAATAGTTCACGTTAATTCGTTAACTTCGTCATATTTCGGAAACTCTACTTGCTTGAACATTCATAAATTTCCATCATTTGTGCGCCAGCTCACCCATATCTCATACCTTGATGATAAAAACTCTGTTTAATATCGACATCCAGAGATTACACGGGGCGGGGAGAAACGACGCGATTCATCCTGCTTGCTGGGTTGTTTAGAAAACGCATCAGTACGCTGGGCCCCGGGGCCATTACAAGAGCCGGGTGCTCGTGTCGCGTTCTGCCTGAACCGCTGGCTTTGCTGCGAATCCGTTCGCTCGCCCGCCGGCCCGGCTGCTTGCAGCGTGTTTGGACTGGGTCACGGAGAGCGGATATTCCGGGGGCGAGGGGCGTGGGAGCGCGACTCGGGACGCGGTGATGAACGCGATCCGCGAGCATCGCCGTCGGCTTGGCGCCCCGCCCCTCAGTCGAAGAGTAGCTCGCTAGAGTCGGGCAAATGCTCGAGGAGAGCACGGCTGAAATAACTCGCTGCTGCAACGCTAATTTGGAGTTACGTATCGTATGAAGTCTGGTTTCATTTCTAAAGGTGCTTGCTCATTGCAGGCATATACAATATATATATATATATATATATATATATATATATATATATATATATATATGCCTTCAGTGGAGGAGAACATGTAAATGATTTGTTTATATATTTAAAATATTGGCGCCTAAATTCCTTTCATGTCAGTCCTCAGAATGAGGTGCATCGAATAAAAAATAAAACAAGATGTTGAAAAATGTTACACTTCTTTAAATTAAAATTATAAAATACAGAAAATTACTCTCCAATATGCTTTCGGGTGAAATGCATATTCAAAATAATAGTTTGCCATTAAAATGAAAGGGTTTCAAAACATGGACGTATATACAGTATCTTGTAAAACAAATGTTTGTCTTGTTTCACTTGTGCAAATATTCGTGATGCATTCTAATCCGTAAGCGTTGTAACTGATATCCACGCCTAGCCTAGAAAGGCGGACTGAAAATGTCACTAACGAACAAATAACGAATAGAATGTTATCTGCAAACGACTGGTGCATTGAATTCAATGCCCCGGAAAAATTAGCTATCGCTTCGCTCCTCCTATTAAACTCGCAGCGTAAAAAGTATTTACAAAGTTTCGAGGGGAGATTTGCGGAGGAGAAAAAGGGCAGCGAGACGGAAATTCCGTCTTCAGCTTGCGAAATAAATTTTCCCCGCCGCTGGCAGCCCTCCGCCTGCCCAGGGCGACCGGGCGTGGCCTCGGCGGATTGGAGGATGCGCACTCCACGTCGGCCTCTTAATTTATTATCTGCGCTGTCAAATTCAGAGTCTCGCCGAATGCTACCTAGTAAACTCGAGGTGAAGCCTACCTTTACCTTCACTCGCTTTAACGATGAGCTTTCCGCTGTGCTCGAGTGGTTGCCGGTTTTGTGTGCAAAGATCACGGTGGTTGTGTCGAGGGCTCGGTAATTGAATTACAATGAAATTAAAATCCACTATTCTTGATTGCTTTAAAAATTAACGGAGCGAATTGCTGTGTAATTTATAAGCACGACCAAGAAGTTATGCTCTTGGAAGGGGGTATAGAAATTCGATACTTCTACGATTTAAATTTCCTTGTTCTTTTTTAGAAGAATGAAAATAGTTAATTCCTTCCTTCCCTTGCTTCTGTCTTGCTTTTTTTTATTTTCACGAAATAATTAATTATTGCAGAAAGTAAATGCGTTAATCTTGGCAATCAAGTTTTTTTTGTTGGATTCTCATCGCCGTGTTGTAAGTGCTTTTCTCAAATTGTTTTTGCCTCTGAAGACGTAGATAGACTACGGTGTGAAGTAAATTAGCTTTAGTAAGACTTCGATTTCATCAGAACGATTTCAATTCGATTATCATTACTGGGAAAGCTGTAATAAAATATTTTAGATTCTAATGTGTATATTATTATTAAATCGATAGCGTAAGTTATGCATTTGCTGGAAGTTTCCCTTTGTTGCTACTGTTTACTCGAAAAGTTTCAAGTTATTTCGGCGGAGTTTGGAAGCAAATATAAAACTTTCTAGTTCTCTAGTCAACACAGTCACTGACGTGTAATTTTCTCTTGGGTCTCAGGTGTTGAACATTCTTTTAAGAATTCATATCTTTTCACTCTTTGTAAATGCTAGTGAAAAGTAAATACTGTTAATTGGTTTCCTTCTATTCTCTTATTTATTCTTTTATAATTTATTTTTGATAATTCATTTTCTCAAGATTGGACGAGCACAACCTGACAAAGACTGAGAACCAAATATTAAAAAAACCTCTCATGGGAATACCGCCACGACGATGTACCACTAGTGTTCACTAATGCGCACCTCAAATAACCACACTTAATACAACCCCGTAACGGTGATAAATTTGCACTTCACACAAGTGTTCTCCTTTAGAGGAGTCTTCTTCTAGCCCTGCCTGAAATATTTGCATGTCCGAATGAATTCGCTGCTAGTTTGCCACGGCTGAGCATCATGCGAAATATCGCGCTTGTCCAGACGCCAGCGGATAGTCAATATCAACTGGCACCTTACTGAATGGTCTATTTTTCAATCTCAACTCGGCGGTTTCCAGTGTGATATGAAGAAATGGGGAAGTAAAAAAATATGTTCTAAATTCCTGAGCTTTTAAAAATTGTTTTAACAACGGCAAGCAGCTGTAGATATTTGTCCAGTTGAAGATTTGCAATATGTGGTTTTGTGGGCCATGTCTGCTCAAATGCAAGAATTGGGACCAGACTGCCCGCAGTGAGTAGCGTGCCACTCGCCTTTCACTAGACTAGAACCCATCGCGCTCGAGGAAACCCCTTCTCCTCCCATCAATCCCCCCTTCCGTTGGGCTTTCTCTACTAGCAGCGGGTCACACCACATACACACAACAGGTCTGCCTGCAGATAATCGCTGTGCCAGGGCATGGCAAAAGAGCCACCACCCACTTCAGCAACGCTGTTGTACGAGTGGTCGCTGAAGAGAAGGACAAGGGAAGGGGATTTGCTGGGTCGCGCTACCTCCCCGCGCTGGAATGGACAGCGCTGTGTAGGGCGGCGGCGGCGGCGGCGGCGGCGGCGGTGGTGGTGGTAGCAATAGCAGCAGCAACAGCAGCAGTAGTGGTGATGGCGGCGGCGACAGCAACAACAGCAGTTACCGTATCGGACTGTTGAACCCAGATTTGCGAGTTCAAACCCGATTGAAACCGTGAATTTTTAAGGACGAAGAAATTCTTCGTACGCCTTCCTTCGGAGGAGAAGTAAAGCCGACTGTCCCATAGACTGTAGACTGGATTTCCCGTAGATTTACTGCATGTAAAAGATTCTCAAGCCTAAAAGAAGTCTCTGAGCTAAATTCCAACGCCTATTTCGTTGCATGATTCCTTCTTCCTTCTCTAGATGATGAAAGAAGCGTAGCGAAATTTGCGTGGTCAGATGGAAGAGTGGTCCTGATGACCCGAGTCTCGCCACGTAAAATAAGACATTAGGGAGTTTGTGCACCCTCGAACGTTAAAGCACTATCGATCTTCTGTGCATGCGCAGTTCACGTTTCGCACCACTTTAGTGCATTCGTGATCGATAGTGCTGTCCGCTATGACATGCACAAACTTTCTATTAACTAACAGCAACAGAAACGGTAGTAGTGATGGCGGCAGCGGTGCAGCAGCAGCAGCAGCAGCGGTTCTAGTGATGGCGCGGCGACGGCGGCAGCAGCAGTAACAGCAGTGATGGCAATGGCAACGGCAGCAGCAGTAACAGCGGTGATGACAATGGCAACGGCAGCAGCAGTAACAGCGGTGATGACAATGGCAACGGCAGCAGCAGTAACAGCGGTGATGGCAATGGCGACGGCGGCAGCAGCAGTATCAGCGGTGATTGCAATGGCAGTGGCAGCAACATTAACAATGGTGATGACAATGGCGGAGGCAGCAGCAGTAGAAGCGGTGATGGCAATGGCAGTGGCAGCAGCAGTAACAGTGGTGATGACAATGACGGAGGCAGCGGCAGTATCAGCGGTGATGGCAATGGCAGCGGCAGCAGCAGCAGCAGTAACAGCGGTGATGGCAACGGCAGCAGCAGTAACAGCGATGATGGCAATGGCAACGGCAGCAGCAGTATCAGCGGTGATGGCAATGGCGACGGCGGCAGCAGTAACAGCGATGATGGCAATGGAAATGACAGCGGCAGTTACAGTGGCGATAGCAATGGCGTCGGCAGCAGTAGTAACAGCGGTGTTGGCAGTGGCAGCGGCAGCAGCAGTAACAGCGGTGATGGCAATGGCAGCGGCAGCAGCAGCGGATGTTGTGATGTCGGCGTGGCGGCGGCAGCTGCTGTTGCTGGGGCAGCGGTTCGCGCGCTGTTTCCGCGTCTGTCCGCGCGCCCTGCGCCGCGTCCGTCAGACTGGCAGGCGCTCGCTGCTCGGCGCGGCCTCGCGAACTTTGAGCGCCGCCTCCGACGGCTGTAACTCTCTCACCCGCGGCGCGGCCGCTGGCGCAACAGCCGCCACATGCGGGAGAGTCGGAGATGCACGAGTGTTTCTGGCAGTGGGGGTCGAAACTTCAATTCAGTTTTCACGCTTTTGCGCACTATTTTAATCGAACACTATCCCGTGGTATTCGATTAAAATATATCTTATTGTAGGTCTAGTACGATATAATGTAAATCACTTTCTGTTACAATAAATATGTTAAAAGGGATATTTTTATATTTGTGGAGAAGCTAATTAATTTCTATTAATTGGTTTAAACACAAGTTTAAGAATATGGTTCTATTGTCCACGCTGACGCGGTGGAAAAGTTATGTTGCTGGTATTTTCTGCATGCTTACACGATGCTATTCATCCAGATTTGTTTCTTTAATTTAGAGGTTGACTTGCTATACAAACAGGTTAGAAGATTTAGTTCTGCGTATGTTTATTCTCCAGTTCTTTATCAGTTTATTCCAATTTTTATTGTAGCTCACTTTTCTCATATTAGTTCACTGCTCTATTTGCTCTTGATCATCTTGTATTTGTTTGTATGTTATCTAGAAAGTGCTATTTAGTCAAGTAAATGAAATACTGAAATTATTTTTATAAATATTTGTTGCCGTGCTTCATTTAATCTGTTGCACTTTCTTAACTTGACATGATTAATTTTGTCATACAATGATATGTTTCTGACATGGAGCTTCAGTAGCACATCTGATATGGAGCTTCATTAGCTAGCATTTGAAAGAAAATACACTTTTCATTCGTGTATTCGATCACCATTACACAAGACTCGGATTCGATTAATCGGAAGTAATCGTTAGTTTCAATTCTCAGAAGACAAAGCAATTTCAGGCAAAAGGCATATTCGAAAAAAATCGTGTTTGTTACCCATTCACTATCTCCCCGAAGAAAAGCTGCTTCTCCTTTGCTAGTTCCAGTATGGTTGGTGGAGTGTCCCATTTCGTGTGTGGGTGTGTGTAGTTTCGCTACTCTACGGGACATTGCGGTGTTCTGCGGAGCGTCTATTTATATGCAAATGACATTCAAGTATTCACGGTTGATCTCAGCAGCTCGGCGCCAGCCTCTCTGCTTCCTCTGTGCTTCTCCGATATTGCGCGACGTCACAATGGCGATTTAGATGAGACATTTGAAAGCGAGACGCTCTCGATCGCTCTCGTAAACAATTCTCGGTATGCGCAGAAGCTCCACACATGCGCCGTTAGGTCGCTCTGCATATAAAGTGTGTCGGTATTGATCCTTTACTGGTGTTAGTGGAACCGGGCTGAGTAACAGTATCTGTGATAGTGCACTACGATCTTACCTCCATCAGTCCATGTGCTTGACGAATTGTTAGCTATATAATTCTAGATCAGTCAAAAAAATGAGCTATTAACTAATAATCAAGTCTCATGATTTACGATCTTCAGTCACATTTTTTAGAGTTATTCGTTGTAACGTCTTTGAACATGCCATCCATATCATGCGTTTTCTTCTGATAGGCGTATTTCTGATCAACTAAAATATTTTCAGATTTTACACTCATTTTTACTTATCTTGAAAACAATCTTAAGAAATCTTTGTGAAACTTTGAACGTTTCATTTTCTTGCTTGGGAGTGAAAAGGTAAATTCCCAAATTAGTACTGAGCTATGGAGCAGCGTCTGCAAGAACAGACCAGCTTGAAAAAATAACATGATACAGATCCTCTTGCAAATTCTTTCCTCCCACGCGGGTAATGCCGGCTGTTCAGAGGCGTTGGCGGAAATATTGCATGGCGCATTGCAAGAAGGCTTCTCTGCCTTTTTCGCCAAGAAATTTCACTGGCAATGAGAAAGCTCATGAACCCCCGTATCTTCTAAATATTTCCTGGAGTCTCTGCTTGTGAATTTAAACGGGGAAGCGGGGCGAGCTTTTTATGAAAGGAGAATGAATATTTGCTGACTTTTCGTTTTGCTCCAGAGGACTTCCCATATTCCACATTACTAAGAGTCGCTTTTCTCCTTTTAATTAATGCATCTTTATGATTGTTAACTTTCATGTTAGTTTTTCGTGGAACACTCGTGACGTCTGTTTCTAGAAAAAATTGCCAATCCTTAATTACATAAACGATGTCTGTATTCAACTAAAGCCGAATATGAAAATTTGTTTTCTACGGCCTGGAAAAATTCACTATCGTTAATTTACAGTGGAAATTATTTTCAAAAGGATATTGACGACTAAAATATTACTAATCTTTTGTCACTCATGTAATCCAACAAAATTTTCCGATTTATTTAACAAGTTTCATTCTTTTGAAGATTTAATAAAAAAGTTTGTTTCTCAAGATAGCCATTCGGAGCTTTATTTATCGTGTTCGTCTTTGATTTATTCATTCTTAAACATTTTAATTCTGTTTAGATTTGTAACAACTATTATAATTGGCAAGATTATTAATATTATTGTTGAGATTTCACTAAAACCTTTCCTAATGGAACTCCTTGATACGCATAATGTTCTCAGCAAAAGTTTTTTTCGTTTTATTTCAGGTTGTCCAACGCACACATTTGCACTTTATAACAATTTTCGCCAATCCTCATTACATTACATTGTACTATCAAACCGTGAGCCTAAAATCAACAGCCAGATTTTCAGAAGTCGTCCTGTCCTACATTGTGAGGGCAATGTCAATATTCAGGCGTATCGCTGTTGCACCTCAAGGGCACTTTGTCGCGCTGTCTCCCTCGGTGCATCGTAATCTCTCTCTAAGCCCGTCGAATTACGGCGCCAACATCTCATTATGGAAGCATTACCATGTTTCAGCCAACGTGTACCATCAACGCTGTTTTGGCTGTACTAACACTACAATTTACGACTATCTGCAGGTATCCTAAACCTGAGCTACATTAAACAATTCAAATAATTTCCAATCTGTGTGTGTATATATATCCAATTTGATGTGATTAATTGTATAAAATTACAGAGTACCCTAACATTACGAGGTGTTAAACATTTTAAAAAAAATGCATAGTACAAAATAATTACTGCAAAAGGGGACATGGAAAAGCATATTGTAATGTTAGTTTTTCTTATTACATTTACAATTACCATAATTTCTTAAGTGGTTTATTACCCTTGGTACAAAATTAGCTCATTCGCAAAAGGCAAGAATGCATCGTGAACTGAATTAGGCCCTGTAAAGCGTATAACTAAGTGAACTTACCCTTAAAATTTATTATGAGAACGTTTTTGTGAGATGTCCTGGTAAGTGTAATAATTTAATTTAATTTTCGTATTCTAATAAACATAATGTAGGCGAAAAAGTTTGCTAAATCAGAAAATATCACTAACAAAGGAATGCAGTTACTAAACATTAGTATAGTGTTGCCAATAAAGTGCTAAAATGTTATTCCTTCTCCACTCTTCTAGGTTTTGCAATAAATTAGGGTATTAAATAAGAATATATTTCGATATTTTCCTTTTTATATAAATTTTTTATTATTTATTATTATTACTATTACTATTATTATTTTGGCATGAGATGGCCTTATTGCCTTTTTTAGAAATGCCTTTACATTAAGCTCTGAAGCTGTTGATAAGGAAGCAACAGTTTTCTAATGGATATCACGACCTGTTACGACGTACCTCCTCCACCGCCCTACATTCAAGTGTTTCGAGAACACTTGGAGTTCTTCCGCCGCCTGGAGGCGAGGGCCGTCGGCGGTCCACTCCCCCACCCCCACTCTCCACTCCTCTCTCGGAGGGCGGGCTCCGGATCCCAGCGGGGCATCTCCACTCGCCCCACGCTGGGCATCTCGACCCACGGAGCCCGGCCGCGTTCTCTCGGCCGCGCGGAAATATGTCCGCAATAAGAAGCAGTATGTCCGCACCGCGGCGCCATTTCATTCCCGACCCCCATATTAGCAATACCTCCGCCGCGGCGGGTCATCTAAATTGTAGACATTGCGGTGGCGTTTCCCGCACGTTTAGATGCGTTTCACGAGCGACGGGACCGCAAAGTTGGCAATCCTGGGTTTGTTGCCCGTCTTCTGGCAACTAATAAAATGTTGGCGATATGCAGATGAGAAGAGAAGAACGCCTGAGTGGTTGTAACCAGGCATTTTTAATTTTTTGCATGTACGCTTCAATGGCCGTGTTATGAGAAAATTCATGAGTTATACGTTTCTAGGAAAAGCGTATACGGAATGTGCTACAGTGAGCATCAAAAATGTAGTTTCCTCTTCAGAGCGTAAGGAACGCCCACGGTGAACGTTAAGAACGAAATATACGAATGTAGTTCTTCATATTAAATGCCGTTGAGAAGCAATTACCTTGAAGTGTTTCATAAACAAGGTTTACACGTTGATTAAATTAAGATAGAACTTCCAGTAAATCTAAACTTTTCATGAAAATGTTCTGTTTATATTATTGACGCGTTTATAAAGAAATGAAAAATCTAGAACGTCTGTAATTATTATAGCATCACGTTTCTATATTTTAAACATTTTTTTTCCACAAAAGGAACGAGAAGCCTCATTTACACCTTTATTTCCACGTTTCTCGCGGCTGGTAATTTCTCCCGAGGAGCTCTTTCTGCGCACCTCCTGATCTTAACTCGCAAAGAAGCAGGATTTTTTTGCTCCTCAAACTCCGCGGAACTCTGCGTCGTGTGAGAAGAAAGAGGGAGGTGGAGGCCAGAATAAACAGCGCTCGTCCCCGGGATTGTAATTCAGAAAGGCGGGACGGCGGCGGGGCAAGGACGACTGCAAGTGTCGGGGCGGCGGCGGTCGGTAGCGGGCGGAGGCCGGTGAATATTTAACACGCTAACGAGCAACGC
Organism: Teleogryllus occipitalis; assembly: GCA_011170035.1. NCBI lineage: Eukaryota > Metazoa > Arthropoda > Insecta > Orthoptera > Gryllidae > Teleogryllus > Teleogryllus occipitalis. The sequence continues at coordinate 105,346 of BLKR01009475.1, read as the reverse complement.
TGTTTGCTCTGGGGCCTGCAGGGCGCGCCGCCGTCGACCCGTCGGGTCTCTCCATCGTGCCCGCCCCCCCTGCCACGCCCACCATTCCCCACCCCGCTACAGCGGTGGTGTAGGTAACAGTGTGGGCCGAGGCAGAGGGGTGGTCTGCACATTTTCAGGTTGCGGCGTTTTTACCTTTTTATGCGACGTATTAACATCCGCGAAACAACCTCTCTCCATACATGCATTTTGTAATTGAGATGTGGTCTCTGAGCTTTTGTTGTTTCATTTTGGAGTGACAGGCCCCACCTGTGCGCCTCTCCATCTCCTTTCCTCCATTGCCGAACCCAAGCCCTTCGTGCCCTGGCCGCTGGGAATTGAGATGTCGCTGCGTCCGCCGCTCTTCTGCTTCCCCAAAAAACAACCAGCCCTCTCCAAGTGAGCAACGGCTCTCGGAAACGGTTGCTGCTGCTCGTACTTGCGGCAAATACCTTTGTTGTTTTTGATGGAAATAGGTTTACCATTCGCGTGATTCGTGGTCATTACTTAATTGGCTATGGGAGAAGCAAATCGCGAATAGCAATGCAGAGTCGGATTATTTTAAGGTATGCATTTCAATTATTGCTTGCCGCTTTAATATTAGATTCTCTTCTTAGGAATAGGGCAGTTTTGGACATTAAGTTCCAACAAATCTTTCAATCTTCTTTCATGAACGAGATTAAAATGTAAGTTACTTTTCAAACCAAATGGATCGTCACTCCCAATTATCGCTGTAATTGCTGCACATCCATTCAGTTTTTTAAACCCTTCATTGAAATAAATGCGAATTGCTAACTTCAATCAGCATACGTCTCTGCAGTTCTATCTTGCGAAATATTTCAGAAATAGTCTCTTAAAATTTTGTTCTTATCACATACTCGTGCATCCGACAATGGTTGACTATTGCAGTGTATTACACATAATTATAATACTACTACTCACTTGATTATTCATCGCGTTTTACGCTAAGCTGTTCAAAAAGTCTAAAAGATGACTTTCTCTTAAGATGGGTTTGTTCTGCGTCCTGGTGTGGACGTGGTTGTAAAGTATCGTATTGTTAAAACCTTCTCTCTCAAATTTTCGCTATGTCACTATTTTGGAGAATTTTGATTTACTTGTTCCAGATTCAAGTAATAATTCCGGCCGTTACTTCACAATCGAAGGGGCAGAATTCTTGTATGCAGTGAAGACGCGCTTAATCCTTGACTGCGCCGGGTTGCGTAGGATTCAGGGGCGCTTGAGTCTTCGTAAACGAATAATTCATCAACAACCACCCTCCCACATGTCCGATTTAATCCAAACCACTCTTTAAATACTCCCATTATCAATAAGAATATAGTGCGAAAATTGCAGCGAAATCGGTAGTTTTTACATTTATACGCGATACGCATACACACATTCCCTTTTATTCATGTATTACGTAAGAGGTGTAATTTTCAAAAATAAAATATACCAGACGAAAAATATGTCCTCACAGCTGTTATACGCATTTTGTACGTCAGTTATTTTTCGCGAATAGTAATTTAAAATGAGCTCGAAATATTTTCACAGTATGTCGAAAGTGGCAAAAGTTTCTGGTTCATGGAGCTCGCGTAATTGAAGCACACTCATAGTTGCCCTACTAATGCAGATGAAATTGCTGATAATTACGGTAAATAAAGCCATGGTTCGAGAGGTCGCGTTGTACTTCAGCAACTCTCGTCGGTGTACGCAAACATTCCGTATCGAATATAGACCGAAATACTTTGAAACTCAGATATATTAAAATACAGCGGTTAAGTTCCTTATTCATAGCGGATAAGTACAAATGGCATTTTCAAAACAAACATTGGTAGAACAGAATTGAGCAGCATTTTTCTGGTAATACTATTCATTCTGCTGCTGAATATTTATTAAGTAATTGTTCATTTTTGTAAATATATTGCCTTGTCTACTTGGCAGGCGTTTTAAATTAAAAATCTGTACTTTAGTAACATATTGTTTCTTTTGCTTACAGGTGAGTATGACATTCGTAGAAGCGTTTCCATGATATCTACCATGTTTTTTTCAAAATCGGTAAGTTTAACATGATGCCATATTTTTCTCCGTTTAATGATCAAATTAATTTATTAAACTTCGAGCTTTTATTTCCAAATTATCCTCTTAAGATAAAGAGTTTTTACGTTGTAAATTGATCTAGGTCAGGATATTCTTTGGTAAAATGCTTTGTGTGATTGAATATTGATCTTTGCAACATTTTCTATGTTCTTTAATGAGATGTAAGAATTTCATATTCATTCTAACATTCCTGTGATGTTGACACCTTATTTTAAATAAAGATACAAATGCAGTCTACGTATAAAAATGTTAATGCCTTAATGCCTTTTCGATTGCGCAGTTTAATACCTTCACTTTCCGTTATCTCCTCAATAAACACTCAGTTTTTTGGCTGCAACCCCCCCCCCCCCCGTCTTCATTTCGATCATCTTCTTGACATCTTAGATAGCCTGCACTTCTGAGACTGCAGAATTTACAAATGTTTCCTTTGCATTTGTCACACTTCAATAGATACCTTCAAACACACTATTTTGTTCCCAAGATTCCTTTTTTTTCTTTTTCAAACGCTTAAAATGTACCCTTTTTTACGAATCACTCTTTCACAAAGAGAGAAATACAAAATTTACAATACAATATAATTACTTTTGCGCTCAGATCTCTAAACAATCTAAAAGGTTTTAAGTCGTTGAAATTTTGATTAAAAGACATTTGTATCTTAATTTCAAATTCATAATGGAAATTAAACATCTTATCTTAGCACAAAAGTCGCAATTTGAAAAGTAAATTAATAAATATTCCTTAATTTAAAATCCATAAGATCATTTTGAGTAATATCTGCGTATGCGTTCCTATGCGCAATAGCATCTAAATTATTAGGTCAGTTTTATGCTCGATATAATAGAAAATGTTTGTGTGGAAAGTGAAGTAATAAACAAGTGAAAATTCTTTATGTATGGTGTATTGATATCAAGTTTACTACAGTGAAAATAAATCTTATTTTTACTCCTCGTATTGAGTTACGCCACTGACAATAAATTCATTGTCAGTTTTTTTCATTATGTTACTTCCTTTTCGACATATCATTTATTAAGAATAATAAGTGCATCTAATGTCGATGGCTAGTTGCCACTTTTCTGCGATCTGAGAGCACCGATCCATGGCCAGAGCCAATGCCACAGTGGGAAACACAGCTAATGCCACCAAGCGTAGCAGCGTTTACTACGCTAACCAACATATGACTAAGTCGCAGTAAACAGCCACAATTTGTGAGCAAAGATCGGAAGGCCAGTCGACTTCAGCCACGGTTGTGGAAATGTTTATGTAGGGTCTCCCCTGAATGCCTCCGTTGTCTGATACCTGTACCGAGCTGAAAGGGAAAGGGCATTACCTCGAGGTTGAGGTTGAGTAACTTCTTGCAATGCCGCCGACATCGATAAAAGCTGAAAAGATAGGAAAAGAAACATAAAAACAAACTTACCAAACTTGTGTAATGATACATTGACGTTTGAACAGCTCTTGACTTGAGTGAATCAACGCAGGAGCTGTGGGACCAACCTTACTGTTCTCTAGGCATACAGATTTTATGGATCTCACTAGATAGATTCCTAGTAATAATCAAACTATCTATGAAATATCTGCGCCTATGGTCCTTTCAAAACGTATCTAAATTTGTCTTTCTTTCTCTATACTTACATTTTCTACTTACTACTGACTTACTAAGTCAAAATTCTCGTTTGGTGAACGCAATTTTCTGTTGATAATCCACTGTTTTTTTCGCCCGCAAAAGTTTTTACTCCTATTATAGTGGACTCTTGAGTCAGTTGTTGCGTCAACTTCGCTTGTTGCCATAATTGTCGGCCCACTCGACTCGAGCGCGTCCTATTATGAAGATTGTTGTGGACCGCTCGTTAATGAGCTCATGGGAAATTCGTTAGGGCATCTAGATTGTCTCCTGTCCGCGCAATTTTCATAACGATGGTTTGATGTTCATTTCATTCATTACGACTGTTTTAGCGGGAATTCGAGGGAGAATCCGCCTCTTTTTTCATTAAATGCGTTATTCATGTGGCGAGTTCTGAATCGAGGCGCGCGCTGCGCAAAATCGCTCTTGCTTTGTGCGGCGACATGACGCTGCTGCGTCCACCATTATGCAAAAACCGCGCCCACGCAAATGGCGGTCGAATTTCGCCATGTTGCGGCTAGGCAATCGCATCACGGCCGGAGGACGATTGTGGGACGCGATTATCTGCGAATCCCCTAACCGATGTGCGTGAAATGAATTGCTGAGATCGAAATGTGGGAGTTGCCTATGCTGTTCGCTGCCATGCTCTTCAACGGCGTTGCGCTCTTGTTTACCGGCTTTGGTTTTATGTTTTCCTTACGGCCAGAACAAGTGCGCTTACGGGTCATTTGACATTTCGATCTTGGTGAAGATAAAGGTTTTCCGTCTTCTACTCGCGTTATTGATGAATAACTTCTGTGTGAACGAGTGATTGGTAAAAATTGTAAATTTTAAGCCTTTGCAAAGGGAAAAAGGAAAACTGGGGGAGAAAGGGTAGTTGCAAGTATATAATGAAGTGTGACAAATGTAAAGGAAATAATCTTTATTTGTTAACTGTTTACTTCATCCACTGCTTATATACTACAATTAAATTGAAAGGATGCAAGTCCAAAATGAGAGCAATATTTAGATTGGAATATCTACACTTGAATCATGGTAAGTATTCATCACAAATGCGGTTATTGTTAGATTAGAGGATACAAGGATACTTGTCTAGTCGAACCCAAATAGGAAAACATATTAAATATTACAGTGTAGCTTGCCCGTAATATTTAGCACGAGCCACGGGGGAACCTTTCCTCACGGTGATGAAGTGTGGGGGGAGCTCAAACTTCCTCCGAAAAAAAAATATTTCGACGAACGTATGATGAGTTACAAATGTTATGCGCAATACTTTTAAATTTACATTTTAAAAAAGCGTAAATTAAAGCGTTTAAAAATTGTCGTTGAAACTAAAATATATGCAATTTGAATTCCGCAAAATATCAAGCTAAAAAGTCGTAAATTTCTCCCTTGGGAAATACAGCATCATGCACATATCCTTCAAGAGCGTTGCGAGCGAGAAAAAAGTGAGAGACAAGTGATCTATGTTGAGCGGGCGATGTGGGGCTGCTCGTGAGCGGTTGATTAGCGGAAATTGAGCGCTGGGTGAGTATTGTGATGTGCAGAGGGGTCTCGTCGGATGAGCGGTGAGTTAGCGGCTAGTAGAGTGCGTTGTCAACGACGTAATGGACGGGTTAAAGAGCGCTTTTTCCCGTTTCTCTGGGTTTGAAAACCAATGCACTAGCCGCTCGAATATCAAGCCTTGTTGTTAGTAGTGTGTTTGTTTGGCGTTGTTGAAGTTGAGCTAGGGAGAGAGAGAAAAAGGGTTTTCTTGTTTTCCTCGTTTTCTTGATGGATTCCTGTTGCTTTTTAATCAATGAAGTTGATTGCCCGCATCGTCGGTTTCATCTTCCACACCGTCCCTTTCTAAACCACCTTGCACTCTTCCATCCCACCTGGCTTTATTTCACTTCCTCCCATTCCACCACACCACACCACACTACACCATTTCTCCCATCCCGCCCTCTTTCATCCCAGCTCCAACCCATCCTACTCCTCGCCGTCCTGTTCTACCCCATCCTGGGTACCACCCCGTTCTGTGCTCCACCCCGTTCTGTGCTCCACCCCGTCCTGGGCTTCATCCCGTCCTGTGCTCTACCTCGCCATGTTCTCCCCGCCCCGAACTCCATCCTTCTCTTAGAGTCCGGATTCGACTCGACCAGCCAAGGCATGTCACATCCCGACTCACCAACTCTCATCCCGTCCTGCGTCGCCCCCTCTCACCTTTCCATACTTTATTTCTCCAATCCCTCTCATCCGGTTAAACCAAGTGAACCCCGTCCCGCTCCGCCCTGCCCTTCCCCTCCCCTCCCCCGCTCCGCTCCACCCTGCTCCTCCCCCGTCCGCCATGCCCCACCCCACCCCGCTCCGATCCGCTCCGTCTCGTGTCATTTCATCCCGTCCCGCTCTGTCCCCACCAAGCCCCGCTCTGTCCCACTGTGCGTGTGCAGACGCGAGGGAACAGTTCCGTGAAACGCGCTTTACTGCCATTTCGTGCGGAAATGAAGACTAACTGCCGTTTATCGCTGTTCGCTTTTTGTTCGCAAAGACACAAAGGTCGAGGCGGGGCGGAAATTTCTGCTAATGATGACTGGGAACACCGCTCATTTGCGCACTTCTTACTGTTATTTGGCGCAGACGCTGGTACGACGGCAGTCTGGCAGCTCCTCAGATTGCCATTCGGCACTGGGGAAAGTTTCTTCTTATCGCTGAAAGTCATTAGTTTTCATTAACGGTATTTGTTCAACTTCTGGAAGAAGCTTTAGTTTTCTACTCAACGGAATATTGCTCATAAATCTCAATGAGCGCGTCTTTTAGAGAATTGTATGAATTGCAGGTGCTTATTCTTTCTTGTATTCATTTGTCTTGAAATACTTCCTAGACAAATATTAATAGATTTGCGTTGATTTATTTCGGATATTTGTGATTCCTATACATCAGTTGTATGAAAATGTTCATATTGAATTTTTTTACAATATAGCAGAGCAGGATAACTCTGATTGAAGGTTCAGGTATTTTCTTTGAGACATAAGAGAACTGTAACTCGAATGTATGATCCTGTTTTTTGAATTTTAATGGAGTTAATGAATGAACTTTCTCAGTTAATTGCTTTTGTCCTGAAGTTAACTGTACTTTACGCTACGGGGCTTAATGTTAATTAGGAATCGTATATGAGTAAATTTTATATTCCAACTTATGTTGGCTATATTGTTCAGCCCCGGATTTCCAGCACAGCTTCTTTGTTTATGCAACCGGACATTGCATATTCAACATTTTTCTATTAAACGATTTCTAAAAAATACCAAGTATTACTATACAAAAAATTTAAATCTCAACGTGAATGAAAGTCGTAAAATAAATCCTTTTTCGATATAGATCAAAATATTTCCCCCACTGTGCACGTTAAGGAATTAAAAGCTACAAATAGGAATTTTTTAAAGTTCATTATTAGTGAATTTGACTATACATTCTCCTTGCCTCGTTGGGCTACCTTGCTGCCCATGGTGTAAGCTGCGTGGAATTCAATCCTATCAGGAACAAAATTCTAGCGGCCGACTGCTTTGATCGGTCGATTTCCGTGATTCGCAGTTGCATACCAGGCGAATGCCGGCAGTTTTACCGCAACAAATTGGCCACGGACCGCGCCTATTACTCTTTCCTTTCTCATCCTTGCCCCCTCTCCCCAATCGTTCTCACACTTGTACATGAATTTGCACTACCGCACATCGATAGACCAATCGAGAGTTTAGAGCTGGTCTCGACTACGGAGGGGGCCCTGTTGGTGGAGATACCTGAAGGAGAAAGCTTCCATAAACCGAGCTGTTGGTACAAACGTAGGCTTCCGCGGTCGCAGAGGTGCAGCATGACGGCCGCTGTGGACGAAAATTACTTTTCGCCTTGAAGGTCGCAGTACGATGGCCGAAAAGTTCTGTATCTGTGCCTAGGACACGGCGTCTTCCGGACAGCCAAGTTGATAGCGACGTATAAGTAGACGTAGATTCCGTCGACAGAGAAACATTACACCACTCTCGGGAAATAACATATATAACATTTCCAGGACTAACAACTTTATTTAGTGTTTTCAGGGCTTCGGCGGAGGAAAATTCTAGCGGCCGATTGCTCTGTTTGATAGTTTTCTGTGCTTTCTGCGATCATTACCAGGTTAATGCCGGAGCAGTACCCTAACAAACGGACCACGGACCGCGCGCGTTCTTTCTTTCCTATTCCTTGTCCTATCCTCATTCCTTTCACACACACACACACACACACACACGCACTTACATACACTACATTACCACATACGCCGGAAGACCGGTTGGGAGCTTAGAGCTTGTGGCTGGGACGGTACCCGCTGGAGGGAGATAACGGTTGAGGAAAAACCTCGCCATTCGACAGGGGGTTGAAGCCAGATCTCGTGGAAAGATAATCACCTCCCGATGAAAAGCATGCATTACACTTACGGGAATAATGACGTCATTAGCTGACGTGCTAGGATCCACTAACAATCAACCACCATTTCAATCACCTACCACTAACACTACGATTACTCACTACAATCACCACTACCTCAGCTACCACTATCACTACCATCAGCAATACTATCACTATCATCACTACCACCCCAATCACTATCACTACCACTACCATCACCAATATCACTACCACTATCACTACCACCACCACTATCACTACCACCACCACCACTATTACTGCCACCACCACTATCATTACCCCCACCACCACTATCACTATCACTACCATCACTATCACTACCACCACTATCACTATCACTACCACCACTATCACTATCACTACCACCACTATCACTATCACTACCACCACTATCACTATCACTACCACCACTATCACTATCACTACCACCACTATCACTATCACTACCACCACTATCACTATCACTACTATCACTATCACTACCACCACTATCACTATCACCATCACTATCACTACCACCATCACTATCACTATCACTACCACCATCACTATCACTATCACTACCACCATCACTATCACTATCACTACCACCATCACTATCACTACCACCATCACTATCACTATCACTACCACCATCACTATCACTATCACTACCACCATCACTATCACTATCACTACCACCATCACTATCACTATCACTACCACCACCACTATCACTACCACCACCACTATCACTATCACTACCACCACCACTATCACTATCACTACCACCACCACTATCACTATCACTACCACCATCACTATCACTATCACCACCACTATCACTATCACTACCACCACCACTATCACTATCACTACCACCACCACTATCACTATCACTACCACCACCACTATCACTATCACTACCACCACCACTATCACTATCACTACCACCACCACTATCACTATCACTACTACCACCACCACTATCACTATCACTACTACCACCACCACTATCACTATCACTACTACCACCACCACTATCACTATCACTACTACCACCACCACTATCACTATCACTACTACCACCACCACTATCACCATCACTACTACCACCACCACTATCACTATCAATACCACCACCACTATCACTATCACTACCACCACCACTAATACTATCACTACCACCACCACTATCACCATCACTACCACCACCACTATCACTATCACTATCACCACCACTTCATCACCTATCACTATCACCACCACTATCACTATCACTACCACCCCACCACTATCACTATCACTACCACCACTACTATCACCACCACCACTACTATCACTACTCACCACTACTATCACTACCACTACCACTATCACTATCACTACCACCACTACTATCACTACCACCACCACTATCACTACCACCACCACTATCACTACCACCACCACTATCACTACTACCACCACTATCAATACTACCACCACCACTATCACTACCACCACCACTATCACTACCACCACCACTATCACTACCACCACACCACTATCACTACCACCACCACTATCACTACCACCACCACTATCACTACCACCACCACTATCACTACCACCACCACTATCACTACCACCACCACTATCACTATCACCACCACTATCACTATCACTACCACCACCACTATCACTATCACTACCACCACCACTATCACTATCACTACCACCACCACTATCACTATCACTATCACTACCATCACCACTATCACTATCACTACCACCACCACTATCACTATCACTACCACCACCACTATCACTATCACTACCACCACCACTATCACTATCACTACCACCACCACTATCACTATCACTATCACCACCACTATCACTATCACTATCACCACCACTATCACTATCACTACCACCACCACTATCACTATCACTACCACCACTACTATCACTACCACCACTACTATCACTACCACCACTACTATCACTACCACTACCACTATCACTATCACTACCACCACTACTATCACTACCACCACCACTATCACTACCACCACCACTATCACTACCACCACCACTATCACTACTACCACCACTATCACTACCACCACCACTATCACTACCACCACCACTATCACTACCACCACCACTATCACTACCACCACCACTATCACTACCACCACCACTATCACTATCACTATCACCACCACTATCACTATCACCACCACTATCACTATTACTATCACCACCACTATCACTATTACTATCACCACCACTATCACTATTACTACCACCACCACTATCACTACCATCCCCTCCTTCCGGGAAATAGCATACCTCCACACTTACAGGACTAACAATATTTAGTGTTTTCGGGCATTCTCCTACTCGCCAGCTCCTTGCGGTGCGCGCTTTGCTGACCGCTTGCAGCGTGCAGGAGCTGCGTCTCGGCCGGGCGCCGCGCCGTGGGCTGGCGGGCGAGCCCGTCGCCGGGCAGCGAGCTCGCATCGACCGCTCCGCTTTCGGGAGGCTCCGTCGCCTCGTTCCGCCCGCGCCGCCGCCGCGCGCCCCTGCCCGCGCTGTGCAAATGCGAGCGGCTCCCCGCCGTATTTCTTCGAGCGGCGCCCTCCCAACTTCACGCTTCGCGTTCGGCGCCTCATCGCTTGCCCCCGGCCGTTTATTTAGATCTTTTCTCTTGCTGCGCCTCGTCATGGAATGCGTTTCCCTATGGTTCAACGATACAGTTTTTCTTGTTCACTCTAAGTTGATGCCTAGCAATAAGTTGTGCTGTTACGTTTCTTTCTTTTTGCTCTTTGTCTGCCTTTGCATTTTTCTTGGCGTTTTTTCCCACTTCTTTCTTGACTTTCTTTCCTTATTCTGGTTTACTTTCCTTCTTTTGCTGGCTTGCTTTCTTTCCTTCTCTCCTTCCTTTCGTAGCTTCCTTTCTTGGCTTGCTTTCTTTCCTTCCCTCCTTGACTTACTGTCTTCTTTTTTGGTCATCTTTCTTCCTTCTTCCATCGTTCTTTCTTTCCTTTCGTCCTTCTTTCTTCCTGTCTTTCTTCCTTCTTTCTTCCTTTCTTTTTTCCTTTTAGTCTTTTTTGAATTTCTTTTTCTTGTGCATTTTTACTGCATTTTTCTTTTTTCTCGTTCCTCTGGTACATTTCCTCTTTCTTTTTAATCTACTTCTCTCCTAACCTTTTTATATTTTTCCTTATTTTCTCTTTTTCCGTACTTTATGTCGGGTGTCTTTTCATCTCAGATATCACCATTATGACTAGTGTTTGCTTTCCTGTAGTAATGTCATATTACTTATCGCCTCTTCAGTCGTCTCATGCAACTAATAAAAAAAATTGCATCCTCTCGCGCGCTCTTCCTGGCATTACCAATGTTCTTCCTAGCGCATTACCAATCTTAAATTGTTCCATCTATGTTCGCTGTTCTTTGTCCTTGCTCTAAAATAGACCCTATCGACCCATAAGATAAAATATTGTTTATTGACTCTGTAAGGTGAAGTTCGTGAACTTTAAAATTAATGTTCAGGTAGTTATACAGAATTTATTACTTGCATATAAATTATAGAGTTACATTTGAAATACGCACTAATTAATGACAAAAATTTAAGTGATCAGGCGACAAGGAGAGAATGAAACTGGAAGAGAAGACTTATTACGCTCTAAATCTTTCTGTCCTGCTAAATTAACGCAACATGTCTTTGATATGCTCTTGAACATAATAACATTGTTAAATATTACTACCTCACCATGAACAGAAAAAAAATCGTGTATTACGTTACCTTACTGGTATCCGAAAGTTATAATTTCGTTCATAATAATGAAGTATGAGTATTTTTTGTTGATCTTTTGTTGTGGAGACCATCGAGCCTACAATCAGAGAAAAGTTCTTTTAATGAATAATTGAACAATTATCTTCGGGTTCCTCTCTTGTGACTCCGACAGTTTTCTTGCATTTTCCTTCATCACGATGAGACCTGTTCATTCCCATCCACCCTTGGAACTGCCGCTGCATCATCCTTCTTGCCCTCTGTCCCTTTGGAGTCTTCGCCTTCTTGCCGCGACTCGTCGTCTTCAACCGCTCTCCCGCTGCTTCCTGCGCCTTGGCTTCCTCCGTCGCCGGGGGCAGTGGGACTGCTGGCCAGCGGTCGGGAGGGCGGGGGCGGGGGCGCGGGTGCGGGCGGAGGTGCCGAGGGAGAAGTGATCGCCGATAAATCTCGCGGGCGCCGGGCGTCGCGCCTGGACTGGGCGGCGTGCATCCAGCTCGAGGGCGGGGCGGGACTGGGCGGCACTCTGTCGTGCCACGTGACCCGGACAGCACCCTTCAGCTCTCCAATCCGTTACATGTTCGACGGCCACATCTACGAGTAGCGCAGCCTGTGTTCCGCTTCGACATCCGAAGTAATGTGACAGATAATCCGGTGTTAAGTAATGTGACAGATAATCCGGTGTTAAGTAATGTGACAGAGTTTCTATTTAATGGATGTACAATATTTTAATAAAATTATATTTATTTCTTAAAAACAACACATTTATTACAAAAGTTTTAAAATGCACACTCACAAATAACTAGCCGTATTTCTTGACAACTCTAGTCCTACACCTTCATTTTATTTTTTTTAATCACAAATTTAATTAGTTTGTTGTAAAATTATCTTACGCAGAGTATTTATAATTATTAATATAATTGAGAGGGAACAAATATATAAGTTGTGAATGGAGTCGCAAAGCATCGTCTTTTATTTCACTTTATTATATGTAACCGTTCTATCAAATTCGAAGATTTCGTATAGAAATTTATACAAAAATTTTTATATTTTTCTGAATGTTTTAGTTTTTCTTACGGGGAAGGGATGATTGTTGTCAACTCTCGTCTCTACACATCCGACATCCAAGATTCAGTTAAAAATGCTGAATTGTAACAGTTTTGTTGGTTTTGTCCAGAGTTTGCCAGTGATCGAACATGTGCTGTCTGGCGCGCAAAGAATTATCTTATTTTACCAAATTTTACTATGAATATAATTTATGGATTTAAATACAATATCCATGGGGGGAAGGTAAAGGAAGAAGACCGATCTAATAGGTACTGTGAAAGTGCAGGCTTTAGTGACGGTTAGCGGACGCCGTACAGCCGAACCTTTTTTTTTTTTTTTAATTTGTTGCGTCTACACCTTGACGCAACGCGTCTCCAAGCCCCCTTAAGGGGCGTTGATCGCTTTGCACTAGGGAGTAATCCTCCATTAATGTGCGCTTTTCACTTTTAATATTTGTCAAGTCTCGTCACGTCGCAGTCAGTCAGTGCCTTTTATCCCTTCGGCCAGGGGCTCGACGCCGTTAGATGCCGGGGTTCCTGGCCGGTCACCCAACCACGAACCCGCGAGTCTCGAATGCGCTTAACCTTCGTGACTTCACGGAGCGTAGTAAACGCATTCGGTTAGCGCCGTCGGCTTTTGACAATCTATAAAAAACGCCTTTCTTTTGACAATCTATAAAAAACGTGAAAAGTGGAGGGTATTGATTCGGTTACAAAAGAAAAGTCGTAATTAAAACAATATTACGCTTCCATCGTCCGCTGATTCAGCCAATCAGTTTCCGTTGTTCTCTTAATACCCGGACGGCTGTAGCGTACATTATTTCCCGAGTGAAGTGATTGGAAAACTATGTTAATTTGTGTATTGATTTCCTTCAATGTTTATCCTTTCCATGTTTATAATGGCTAAAAATTGTTTGTTTTCGCAGTGGACAATAAACTGTGAATAATTGACGTTTTTTTTTTGTTTTTTGAGGTCTCAAATATATTTATGATGGAAGAAAGAGACGGAATTTAATTTTATCGCATGTTTCAAACCTTTCACTAAAACTTGCGCAGAGGCAGCAGGTCCATCAATTTACAAAGCCAACAAGAGGTAATATGGTACAGACCATCCAAATACACACATCAAGGCAGTTCCACGTCTGTCCTCCATTCCAGACCGCCCACCAGCTTACCTCAGTCAGCTTTCTTTGCTGTCAGTCTCCTGTAGTGTTCTGCCTCCCGCAGTCCTCTGGACCGTTCACCTGCTCTTCCCGCACACGCCTCCCGCAGCGCCCTCCCTCACCCCTTTGCCCACGCCCACGCCCACGCTCTCACCCGTACGGCCACTCGTGCCCCAATTGACCTGCCAGGCCGGGCAGCGGGGCGGTGGCGGCGGGCGGGCGCCGGGGAGGGCGGTCCTCTTCGGGCAAATTGCCCCCGGCGGGCCGGAGGCGCGGGGCCGGGGAAGGGGAACGGGGAGGGGGAAGGGAGGGGAGGCGCCTTTTGATGAAAGACCGCCCGCGCGGTCAAGGAGCTGCCCCGGGCCCGGAGCCTGCCGCTCGCGAGGCGACCACGCAGCGTCTTCGCTCGATCGCCGACGCTCTTTTTGCCACACGCACCAATCTGGTCGGTTGGTTGTTAGTGATTTAGAAAGCGCCAACTGCCGAGGTCATTAGTACCGTAAGTGTAGTGTGTAATTTTTCTCGGGAAGTGGCGGTGATCTTTCCCCGTTAGATGGTGAGATCCGGCGTCGACTAAAGGGGTTTCCCTCAACCAGGTATCTCCCACCAGCGGGGTACCGCGACAGCCGGGATCGGCTCTAAGCCGCTGATCGCTCCCGGCATGAGTGACAGTTTAGTGCCCGTTAGTGTAAGGGTGTATGCATAAGGGTAAGAAGTCGTGTTAATAGGACTAGGAAGAGGAAGGAAAAATCGCGCGCAGTTCGTGGCCGGTTTGTTAGGGTAGTGCTCCGGCATTCGCCTCCAATCTGGTCGGTGAGTTATCTCCGTCCAACCGAGCATCGGAAATGTTTTCGTGTGCGGAAGCTCAGGTTCTTCTTGCTGCAATGAGAAATATTTTTTTCCTAATAGTTTTTAGTGGTTTTGGGTTACTTGAGAGCTAGCGGATCTCAATGCTACGAAGTTCACTTGAGACTCTTCAGAAACTCAGAACCTTCCAAAGCATGGAAAAAAAACGAAGTGAAAATAAATCTTTCATTTTCCTCGTGTGAAATATTTTCTTTGGGGTTGTAGGAATCGCACAGATAAACATAAGCACGATATGCAAGGAACATAGTATAAGTACGTGTACTATTTATGCTCGTTTACAGTATGATTCATTAAACGAACATACAACTTGTACTATAGTGCAACTGCAACTATCACGTATCTAAAACATTCAAAACTCAAACCCTTCCTTGCATGCTAGATTTATTTCGTGTGTAAGAATGAAATGATTTTACATAGATAAATATCGGTAAATGGCATTTCTGGACGTTTTGTATAAATGTTCTATCCCCATCCTTTCGTGAAAAATGGATTCAATCCTACCTTCTTTACAGCAGAAACCCGTTAATTAAAATGCCTTCAGCAGGTTTTCGCGTCCTAATGAATTGTTCTAATTTACGAAACAGATGTTGCGCGTGGTGCACGTTCACACTTTTCAGAATGAGAAGATTTAGCTGCTTGTGAAGGCTCTGAAATTCCACGCCACTCTCTGCAGGACGCGACGCGAAAAATTCTGCAGGATTATCGCTGGGACAGGAAGAAAAACTGGGAGAGCAGAAACGAGGGTATGAGGCGCCGTTATTTGCGAAGAGTGAATTTTATCGTTGTTAACATCTGCGTCGAGACCCAAAAATGCCGGCAGTTTTGGCAATAATTGAAACAAACAGCTCGAACTATTCTCAACGTGTGGAAACCAATCAAAACCCCTAGCCATCAACTTCAAGACAATATTGAATAAAATAACCGTTTAATCATAATTACACCGTTGTAATTTGATTGGAGATTCTCAAACTAGTAACACAATTACTCGTTACAATTTCTAATCTCTAAATATAAAAACTGGTAAGTTGGGCATTTTGTTATGAACGCAAGCGAGATGGTGAAATGTACCACTGAAATACCTCCACCAACTCAAGTGCCAAACTAATTCTTTGTATCGCATCTTTAGATTATTTTTGTATAAAATAGATTGTAAATGTTCTTTGGAAAATAAAAATTCTGCGTTGGGCGGCGTGGCAGTCCCCAGCTCGGCGGGGAATTAAGTCCGTGTTTCTCGGTACGAGCACAAAATAGAGAAAAGTTTGGATTCTCTCTGTAGAAGAAAACGCTAACTTTACAGCTCCTGGATATCTCGGATCCAATTCAGGGGACTGAACTATGCAAAGTGGGTTTTCAGCAAGTTTTCTAAAAAAATAGCATTTCCCATTGCCTCTTCTGCGTGATTGGTCCGGGTTCATTCTAACATTATTATCTCACCTCATTCTTGATTTTCGAAAACGTACAGTGAATAGTGATAAATAAATGTGAAATAATGATAAATAAATAATGATGGAACATGTAATGGTACGATGTTGTGATTACTAGTCTTCCGTCGTATTGAAGATTGTTGTAGTTGTTGTTCTGATCGAAATTTCAGGAGTGCTTTTTTACCTATGAATCATAGGAAACTGGTAATTAATAAAATGAATGTCTGACTTTAATTACGCATAGCGATAACCTCAAAATTTTCTACAGATTTTTATTTATACGTTTCGGTTTTTTAGACCGAGTAAAAAAAAGAAAACCTTTATTTGGTGCAATTACATTTCAGAAGGTTATGGAACAATTTTTCTTATCGTTATATTAACCAATTGCTAATATTTCAGCAAATCTAAGATGGAATGAGATATTTTTATGTCATTTGTTTTGAAGTAATGCGTTTTGTAATAATTCATGCTTGAAGTGTATCGCGACTTTGTGTGATAACCTTCCCAGTTCCTAGCGTTCAATATACGTGTCGGTCTTTAATTTCCGCTATGTGTCGCAGATTGCCGGAGACTAGCTCTCGCATTCGCCACCTGTTACACAACCGGTACATAATTAATGATTTCCATTCGATCCTGACCCTTCTCATACAACAGCATTTGAGCCACACATGGAAAGAGTATTTACATATCTGCTACCAACATTCCCTGAATATCACTTACAAATAAATTTAAATTCCAAATTCACATTATATTAATAAAGTTTCATTGATATTATTGCGAACAATTCAATGTAGATATTCATAAAGTGAATTTTGCGAAATTTCGAAGGTAATGTTTTGTAATACTGAGAAAGAAAATTCTGCAACTTCCTATTCCATTACAGTGTAGTCTACTGCGTATTACCTGATCTCGGTCATTATTCCGAAGTCTACTCGATGCATTGAAAAGCGCATTGCTCAGTGAATTCGCGTAATGTACGAAAGTTTGTTTATTATTTAGCCGGAGACGCAGCACGTGAATGAAGGGGCAAAATGTAATTGGCAACTGGCTGCGCCTCGTAATGTCCATTGAGCGGGTGTGCGCGCTGCGCGATCGAGTGGACGTTTGATGGAACCCCGCGACTCGATAGGGCAAAGGTGAGCGCGCGGCCGCGGGGAGTGGAGCGTGGCATTCCACAAGGAGCGCGCGCTCCTGCCCGCGATAGCGCCGGGGTTTCTCACTAGTGGAGGAGGATGGGGGTCTTCCTCTTTCTCACTTTCCCTCTTTGCCTATTACCTTTCTTTCTCTCTCTTTCTTCTTTCCTCTCTCTCTTTCGTCTTTCTCTATCTTTCCTGTCTCTCATTCGTCTTTCTCTATCTTTCCTGTCTCTCATTCGTCTTTCTCTATCTTTCCTCTCTCTCATTCGTCTTTCTCTATCTTTCCTCTCTCTCATTCGTCTTTCTCTATCTTTCCTCTCTCTTTTTCGTCTTTCTCTATCTTTCCTCTCTCTTTTTCGTCTTTCTCTATCTTTCCTCTCTCTTTTTCGTCTTTCTCTATCTTTCCTCTCTCTTTTTCGTCTTTCTCTATCTTTCCTCTCTCTTTTTCGTCTTTCTCTATCTTTCCTCTCTTTTTAAATTGTAAGTTGAATTGTAAGTTGTGCCAAAGGGGGAAGATATGATTTTATTAACCATTGGCTTCAACAAAGTTCTGTAGAAAAAATTATTGCTTTTCTGAAAGATAGAGCGCTATTCAATATTGGTGCATAAAAAATTGCTTTGTGTTGTCGTTTGGCTTTCGCGGTTTTTGCTTTCAAGTTCTGAGTTGAAGTTGGCCTAGCAACTTGTATTTCAACTGGATATCTTGCGGCTATCACATGGCTAAGTTTCATGTCTTATGGACGTACAAAAATTATTTTCAGTGAGAACTCTTCAATAGAAATCCGATTTCATTATTATTTGTATGTTACGTTCGTGTCAATGTTCAGCTACTCAGTTACTGTACCTCAATAATCACAATGTCATTTTACGAGCAACATTATCGCAAACGTTACTACTCGAATTCTGCTTCAAGAGAGATAATAACGACACCACTATTTATACTACTCGAAATTGCTATGGCTGCTCAAGTCATTTGGCCTTTTTCCTACCTGTTGTTGACCAACGGGAACTATTCCGCACTCAGACTATTAACTCAGTAATACATTTTTATTATCAATTTCCGTAAATGCAGTGGTGAACAACCAGTAGAATAACCTAGTACCCTTCTCGAATTAATGCAGTCTGGTCGTCGCTTATACACACCGTATTCTCCTGACTGGAAGGTGCAATTTCCTTTTACAATTGCGCTGCTATGCTAGTTTCGTTCTGAACCAATTAACCTGCATTACACCAACCATATCGTGCTCCCAAAGCCAATAAATAATTTCGTGTCTATTTGCGGCGGGTCCTCACGCTAAGGTCAAGGAGCACCGCAGTGCGTCTTTGTGTCCGCCGCCAGCGTTTCCTGTAGTCGTAATGGTATTGTTTGAATATGCCCAAAATCAGACACCACTGACATCGTAAGGTAAGATTACCAACAAATGTAAAATCTATTATCGAACTATAAAAAAACAGAAAACCAAAATGGTGTATATTACACAAGTTAATAAGACTCTCAGAAGTGTTTTCTTGGTGAATACGTTGAATATGACCGTGTAATTGCTTAATATATTATATTCCTACATTACCTGTAAATATTTTTTGAATAAGAGGTAGAATATGACGCTGAAAAACAACTTCTTCATCTAATAAAACACATGTGAAAAATAATTTATTGAACATCGTCTTCTGACGTACTCGCGCGTGATTAAGGTT
Source organism: Teleogryllus occipitalis (assembly GCA_011170035.1). Classification (NCBI taxonomy): domain Eukaryota; kingdom Metazoa; phylum Arthropoda; class Insecta; order Orthoptera; family Gryllidae; genus Teleogryllus; species Teleogryllus occipitalis. Next base: position 86,085 of record BLKR01009475.1, on the reverse strand, counting down.
TATCCTTTATAAACTATCAATTAAGCAATTTCTAAGCATGTTATTATTTTTCATCTTTATTCAGACATACTTAGCTTAATGACAGATTCTTTAATGGGATAAACATAATAGTTTTAATAAACTCATTATTTAGATTTAGTTTTATAGAAAATGTAATATAAGTTTTCATAAGTGTTATTAATGCAACAGAAAAATAACTGGACTGAATCCAAACTACCATCGTCGTGAGTGTGCAACAGCACCCTACAAAAGAATGTATATTCATTCAGAATATTAATACGGAGCGTGTTAGAAAGTACCCAATTGGAAAGAAAATATATTTTATTACATGTACTTTAAGATCGTTGCACCAGTCTTATTAAAAAACAGAAAATCGCGAAGTCAGGCTGGAATCATGTTAATCCATGTATCACCCACTGTCAATATTTCTTGATTTAAAAAAATGTTAGTTTAAATAACTAAATGATAAAATAAAACTTCTATCTTCAGACCCAGCTGGCACTCGTGGGTTGAAAAATATGGAATAGAGTGATGTATATTTCTGCCTTAATTTGAAAAATATACAAAAAATTACTTCTTTCAGGACTCGTTCCATCTTTCCTCTTTTCCCAAAGCCCTTCGCCAGGCCGTCTGCTAGGAGTAGTCCCTATAGCGCGCACCATAATCCCACACCTGGCTGAGGTATACCCTCCTCGATCGTTTTTCGTCCAGTTTCCCTGATCCATTGAGCAAATGCTGAGATGGCCCCTTGTTTTGCTTCTGGACATAAATGTAACTCCATTATCTGTGCACGTCTTCTAGAATTCAGTGGGAAATATAGTTATTCAAATTATCGTTTCCATGTTGTCACGACAGGAAGTATTATTCCTTGACGAAGGACATCATGGATAAGAGCCCAAAATTTATTGCTTATTTATCCTTGAAAATAGTTTATATTACATGGGAGCGGTTTTTTGTTTAAAAATTCAAGTAGTATATGACGTAGTGTAAGGATCACAGAATTTTGAAAATGTGCACAGAATTCACTTCTCCCCATAGCACGTCCTATACAGTTTTAACTTTTTTTTGTCGTAAAATAAAATTTAAAAAAATATGCGATTTCGAGTCCGACCTGTACCCACCGGCGGTTCCAAAGTCGTCGGCAGCGAGTAATCGAGTCTCGCGCAGCGGGTGGGGCCGGCGGTGGTCGGCGCGAAGTAATAAGCCGGGGTGGGTGCGCGAGAGCGCCGTCGACCGCGCGGGTGATCGAGTAATCGCAGGGGGTTGCGCGACCGCGACCTAATTCGCTCCCAACACGCGCGCGGCTGGCTTTTGTTCCTGCGGGTTGCTTTTGCCCTGGATATCCGCGCGATAACGAGCGAATTACGTGTAATTAAATTAAGATTAGTATGTTAGAAGTACGTTGACAGAATTTCGTGAGTGTTGAGAGTATTTGTTCGTAGGTGGTAAAAAGTTTGTTTTCAAACTAATTGTGAAGATGTTGTCTCTTGGAAATAAAGATAATATCGAACATATTTATGTTCAATGTGACCTTGTTTGTTATTTATGTTTGATGTTACCTTTTTTCTAAGGTGCTTAATCTGACTTGTGTTCGATGAGATCTGGTTGCATTTAAAAATGGGAGTAACTACTATTTCGTACTTCAGTTCTCGACTTTTACCCAATCATTTTTTTTTTTTAATCAAAGATCGAAAAATTTGGATTTAAGTCTCTTAAAAAAGGAGTCTTTTTTTCTGGAAATGCGTCCTTTTGACAATTGTTCTTTAGGACAAGATAGGTGGTTCCAAAATTTAAAAACGTATTTGTAAGTTGAAAAAATGCGGAAGTGTTTGAGATGTCAGTGGTCATGATATTGATCAACAAGTGTAATCCAAACGTAGCTCATTTTCGTCCTGGAGCAATCTGCCAACTGCAAGGTGATTGTGTGTGTCGTGTTCGAGGCTGTTATCAAGCAGCTGTAATGCGAAACAGACGCCCAGGGCCGAAGTCCAGGAGCAAAAAGGTCAAGGCTGGCGTGCGCACGCGATGGTCCCGGCGGGTATCGACGCCGGACCCCTGCGTGGCCTCGCTCTCGTCTTCGCCCAGGCCTTCGCTCGCGTCTTGGAGCCGCACGCCCGTTCTCTGCAACACGCGTCAGCAACCAATCATGTGAGAGCTTCGCGTCCTGTGGAGCGTGTCTGCGTTCTGGTTACGACCAGCGTGGTCCTTCAAATACCCCACATGGTTACGTGTCCAACCATCGGCATAGGTAAAAAGAGCTGCGTTTCTATTGTATATGACATAATAAATCTGTATTAGATATTACCATTATGCCAATGTAGATCAAGTTACGATGTCGGTTAAATATTGCAAATCGACGTGCTAGCAAATGTTATACAATCGATCGTCAGGGTTATCAGTCGCATGTCCAACAATATTTTCGAATTGTCACTTTTTATGAGAAAACTTCAAATAAAAAGGAAATATCATTGCTTTGAACTGAAGTACTCATACGCCATCTTTCGCAATAACTCGTTTATTTATTTCAATTTAATTGAATTGTCGTACCAGAAACGGCCGTCAATTTCATTTTATTTATTTTTTTTCATTTTTTTTTTTTTTGGCAATCAAATTATATCGAAACAAATGAATAAATCTTTGCTCTGCCGAAGTCTTGATCCAAGCGAGGGCGAACATTTGTAACGTGCACGGAACTTAACAACTTAGTGAAAGATGAACTGACTGAAAATTCGCCGTTCTATTGCCCTAATCTCATTACCTTGTCCACATAAGTATGAAATACTCCACCGCTTTTTGCACGATGTGTTCTGGTCAGTTTTCTTTGAGGCTCATGCATTTACAAGCAACTCGCTTACTGTTACGTAGGAAGTATCAGAACAAGACAGTTCTTTATAAATTAAAAAAATGCGGAAAGAGATAGGGATCAGTGAGCAATTGAAAAATGTATATACTTTCATAAATGGGAAAAGAATTGTCATGCCATAAATAAAGTCGGGTAATCAACCTTCAAGAGTTTCGTTTGTTAACATTCGTCAGTGGTTTTAACATCGACCTTTTTCTCCTTTAGCTTCAATATTTATTTCAGAAAGATCTCGAGAGTTCAGTTATATTCAAAGGGGGTAAATTGTGGATTAGGTAGTAAAATAAAAAACTTGGATGTCCGTTTGTTGAAAGAAAAGGAATATAGCTGCAAGTCGTAAGTGTTCCATAACACGCTGAATTGCGTCTTTGTGCTACTGAATAGGAGTAGACCGTTTGAAATTTGTATGCTTTCAACTTGTCCACTGCATGTCTCTTTTGAAATATTCTTTTCAATGTTATGACAACTGTTTTACATTATAATGAAATTTGAGACTTTAACTACATTGTCTTGGTCAAACAAAAGTTATTTCAACCAAGAATGATATTTTTACGAATTTTATGTTCAAAATTCAAAATGACTCGTAACTATATACAACGTTCGTTATTCAAAAACAAAATAAAAACAGGAGTCAACTGTGTTTCATAACTACTGAGAACAAAACCCCTGATATTGAGCTACAAACCCAATTCTTTCTATGAAAGATATATAAGTTTTATTTCCCAGTACAGTGAACATATCGCAGCCAAAGAATCTTACATCCCACCAGAGAGCTAGAAAAAGTTCAACTTTGAGTTTTATTCTCCAGCCACTCTAAAACGACCACTACGGTGCTTTACTCAAAACTACATCACAGCCGATTCACGGCGCCGTTATTTCTCCCCCAGAAAAATAACCACATTTCAGTCGCACGTCATTAAACATTTGAAGCACAGAGCTCCCACACCCGAACCACCAAAGGATAAACCGCCCCATTACGCCACCCTCGGCTGACCCCGCTCGTTTTAATCCGCCTTCTACCTCCTCGGCTCACTCTTTCTTGGCCGCCGCGCTGCCCAGGGTTTCTCCTGATCCGCTGGAACCCGCGCGTTCCGCGATTCCTCGTGGTGGAGGCTGCGGCAGGGCCGGTTGTTTCCACACCTCGGGCTGCGCGAGCATCTTCCCCGTCGGCGCTCCGTCCTCACCCCGCTGTCCCCGCCCCCGCCCCCGCCGCTGTCCCCGCCGGAGATGGAGGCCGATGGAATCTGGGTGCGCGGAGTGGGGAGGGCGGGCGGTCGGACAAACGCAATTTCCGTAATTGATGGAAGAGCTCTTCGCCTGCCGGCCGCCTCACCGCCCCCGCCGCGCCGTCTCGTTTCCGACCCCGCCCCCGCCCCCCGCCCTCGCCCACGCTCCGTGTGCGCGCGCGGACGCGCGTCCCGGGTCGCAGAGACGCCGGCGTTGTGTGCGCCCCGCCCCGCCCCGCCCCTGCCCTCCCCCTCCCCTGTACTTTATGATGCCCTCGTGCTCGACGGGGAGAGCGCGGGGATGTCCTTTGCTTTGAGCCAGCCGCGCAGACTGCGCCGCCTCTTGTTTGCGCTGCTCAGCCGCAGGGTTGCTCCATCTCTTAGGATGGGATGATGCAATAATGACTGGCTTCCATTATCTCTTGCCGAAAAAATGAACTTACCGAGGTCCCTGATTCAAAGTTCATACTTTAACTTGTATATACAGCAGAAGAATGGGAAATTAGGAAGTCTTCTAAGTATTCGTCTTATTTTCTACCTCCAAAACTTACTAAATTGTTGAATTTCATTATTGTCCACATCTCTCTCTCTCTTTCTCTCTCTCTCTCTCTCTCTCTCTCTCTCTCTCTCTCTCTCTCTCTCTCTCTCTCTCTCAGAGAAAACTCTCTCAAGAGAAAACCCAAAACCTGTGAGCTTCTTGCGACTGCACGGGTATGAGGGAACGTCTCCTGCATCGCATTCCAGCTGCACCCGTGCATCGCCTTCGACGCGGGGCGAGCAGGGGAGCAGGGCGGCGTGCGGTCGTCTGAGCCCTCACGGGCAATTACCTCGCGCGTGGCGGGGCTGGGCGGGGGCAGAGGCGGAGGCGGCGCAGCTGCGGCCGCGGCGCCGCACTGCGGAGCGCTCCTCGCACAAGCCACACCCCCACCGCAGGCGCCGCGACGCCCAGCGCCGCGACGCCCCACCCGGCGCCGCACATATCTCTGCCTCGTCGTCGTTTCCGTCCCCCCCCCCCCCCCGCTTCCCCAGTGCGTGTGTCTAATGCGTTGCACGTCTGGAACCACGGGACAGCGTTGAAGGATTCAAAAGGCAACGATGAGACTTAATGTGCAAGGCAATGCACACGGGACACAGCATAGGTAGGAATCGGTAGAAGATTACAAAAACCGGATTACAAAATAGAGAACACCATTCTTGTGAAATAAGATGTACGAAGCAAAGAATTGATAAAGACTAGATATCATTGGTGATATCATTGATAAAGACTAGATATTACTGACTTCAGCAATAATATTGGATGCTCTGCCTTCTAATATAGTATTTTTTTAAAATCCATAATTTCATTTAGTTTATTATTCCTGGCGTTCAATATTATTATTATTATTATTATTATTATTATTATTATTATTATTATTATTATTATTATTATTATTATTATTATATAAGATAATGACCCATATTTAGTGGAGTTGCGTGTAGCGATGTGCTAAAGTCAAACGAAAATGAGGACAAAATGTTAATTTAGAGTTAATTAGAAATGAATTAGAATCAACTTATCAACTTCTAATTGTAATCATGTTTGCCACCACACATTAGCTTGAGGAATATTTCAATAAAATGTCTCTACGCTAACTCTGTCTCTACTCTAACGCCAAGATATTTTGGCTTTGTAGTTGTTGTGGTGCGGTTGGCGTTTCATTCCATATCGCATCTCTATCATCCAAACCATAATAAACATTTACTATCATTTCCCGTCTCTAACAGTCTCCTGCGTTGCTAGTGCATCATGTCACGTACTAAGCCTGTCATCACCTTTGCCTGCCACCATGCAGGAAATTGCGAAGACATGGTGTCAATAGCTCTAAAGTTCCGCGTACATAGCGTGGCTGACCTCTCTACACCAACACGCAATCTCTCTAAACTCTCATCTCGTCCATAATTATTCATCTACCTTCATTCCTACATTCTTCTGATGTCATCTTCTGTACAAATTATATCATATACTCTACCTATACTCTTACCTATACTCTTGATACACCTATGATCTTGATACTCTTGATGACCTACACCGTCAATGGAAGGCAATTGCAAACCATGCGTACTTACCTTCACAAGAGAGAAATCATTAACTCACAATGCTCAATCTTCGCCTACTTTGATATACACAGCTATTACTTTATGATGAAACATTCTCATTCATATTCAAATTCTGAAACTTGCATTTTTATATCGGTTTTTCTTTATATAATAACAAAGTAGATATTTCAATAAGTTATGCGATGAACGATGATCTCGCAAAAATGTTCATATTTGAAACATTTTCCGTTTAGTTTGCATCTAAGAAAAATATATTTTGAAATGAATACTGATACAAATTTGTTAATTTTCGTGAAAAATCAAGTAATCAAAATAAAGGAAATTGAGGATCTAACTTTCATCTCAGCTGAAATGGTGACCTAAATTTTACTTGCTTCATGATTATTCATAAATTCCGAAGAATGAAGAACCATGTTCTCCTGCTTGTCGCCTCGCCTCTTTGTGAGATTGGTTACAATTGGTTCTATGTCTAGTTCTCTATGAAGATGTGGCACGTGGCATTGATAGTTGTACGAAGACTTTTGTTCTGAAAGGTTTGTAAGGGTTTCATAGTGGAAGAAGCGGCACCTCCCCAAATTTCGGCTGCGTAAGTTGTTGAAGGTCTTAGGACTGATTTGTAAAGAAATGGATAATTTTCAATTTTCAGAGATGACGTTTTACTAATAAGGGGATATAATCTGTGTGGGGCTCTAGAAGTTTTATTCAGTCTGTGTATAATACGAGGTTTCCATGTAAGACAAGTCCAAGAGGACGCATAGACATTTGATGTCTGTTCCAATGTCGTCCGCCTTATGCCCTATCGACTCCGTGTGTCGCAGCTTGTACGAGTATTTTTGTGTCTCCGGCCGAGCGTCGCATTTCCACCCACCCACCCCGTCTGGCACTCCCGCGATCCGAATCCGTTCCTTTCTCCTGTTCGATCTCATCCTCAATTTTTGCCGTCTCACAACGTCCTTTGCGGCGAGGCTTCATACCGCGTGCCCTCGCCCATCCCCCGCCCGCCTGGATCGCGCTGTCGCCCGGAGCGGTTTAGGGGCTGGATCGGGGCCAAGCGCCGCGCCATGGCGCCCGCTGCGGAGCGGTGCGGTGCGTGGTCGAGCGGCCGGAGGGGGAGGGCGGGGCGGAATGAGGTGATGAGAACGGGACGGTGGCTGGGGCGGTAACGGAGGCGGGGTGAGGGCAGAGGCTGAGGCTGAGGCTGAGGCTGAGGCTGAGGCTGAGGCTGAGGCTGAGGCTGGGGCGGTAGCGGGGCTGAGGCTGGAGCGGAGGCGAGTAGGTGGCTGGGGCGAGGTGGGGGCAGAAGCAAGGGTTGAGGCTGGGGCGGCAGCGGAGGCGGGATCTGGGGCGGGGTGAGGGCAGAAGCAGAGGTTGAGGCTGAAGCTAGGGCTGTAGCGGGGCGGAGGTGGAGCGGGGTCAGAAGCAGGGGCTGAGGCTGGAGCGGTAGCGGGAGGGGCGTGGTAGAAGCAGGGGCTGAGGCTGGAGAGTGGCGGGGCGGAGGCGGAGGCGGGGGCAGAAACTGGAGCGGGGGCGTGAAGGTGGCTAGGGTGGAAGCGGAGGCAGGGGCTGGGGGCGGAGCGGTGGTGGGGACAGAGGCAGGGGCTCAGGCGGAGGCTGGGGCGGGGCTGAGGCAGGGGCTGAGCCTGGGACGATAGCGGTGGCGGGTGGAGGCGTGGCTGGTCGGAGGGGGCAGGAAAAATATTTTTGAGCAATTTCTCCGTGGCGGCGCGCGGGGTAGGTCGGTGGGCCAGAGCTTCCCCGACCCATTGTTCCGGCGTCGGCGTTTGGCTCGTGAACTGGAAGTGCCGCCTTTCATCCGGAAACTGCCATCGGCGGTCGGGCGATTCATTCGCCACCGATGCCATTTCCGAGGCCGCCGTGACCTCCGACGATCTAGTTAGCAGTTGCCACGCCGCGGGACCCGTCTAGATTTCCTCCGCGTGTGTGTGTGTATGAGAATGGTGGTTTACAACGCAACTGAGGCGTCCACGACCAACAGGAATACACCTAGACACCGCGCCGTTACGAATGCGTCCTTCGCGCTCCTGTGCAGAACTCGTAAAATGGAGAATAGTCTAGCCTCGTATCTTCACTGCCGGTTTTGCTTTGCTCCTTTGCTGCCTTCCTCTCACACAGGTATGAATTGCTCCCTGCGGCGACCCTGCGGATTGCGTTGTCTCTTTGTTCACTCCTCTATCTATATTCGGCCCAGTTCTTGCTGCGGTTTTGGTGCCGTTATAGATTTTTTGCCGTTCTCGTTATTTCTTACTCGTCTTTTTCGTAGAGCAGATGCTTACATTCATACATGGTAGTTGAAAAACTTAACAATCGTGTTGTGAATTCAAAATAATCGACAATCAGGACTGAACATAATTTACTTGTTTATAAAATCGTTTCTTTCTGTATTCTTCTACGGGTTTTGTGTAATAGCTGTGTAGATTTTGTTAACAGCAAGGTTTTATCGCCACTTTTCCTCACCATTTCACTTGATTTTATTGTTTCCTTTTATCTCTAGCCAACGGAGACTTCCGTAAATATTGGTTTCAATCTTCTTTTTGACCTTTTAAGTCTCTACCTTACCGTTTCCGTACTATTTCGCATAATGTCCGCGCCTTCTCCTCTTTCATCTTCATTATTTGTGTAGACTTCGCCTCCTCAGCCGGTGGTCTCGCCTTCTCTCCGCCCCCGCTCCTTTGCGCCACCCCGAACGCTCGCCCCCTTGTCCCCTCCACCGTTGGCTGCCTGCGCGCGCGGGTCGACGGCCTCCAAATGTCGCTTCCGGGGACTCCTCGCCCAGACGGCGCCGCCCCCTCGCTCTCCTTCACTCGCCCCCCCCCCCCCGGTGGGAAACTAATCCGCACACAGTGAGGCGGTCGCTACTTTGTTCTCTCTTTGGGGTGTCCTGGAAGGGTGTTCATATTTCTTTGCAACAATTCGGGAATTGAATCTGTTATTTCGAAAACGTCCTCATTTACAATAATTTGATTTCATAAAATGATTTCATCTTTGTAATGTATCATATACCGACTAACAGGTAAATTAATCCCACCACGGTGATGCGGCCGTTACTTTGTCTATTTGTTTTCCCTTTTTGGTGCCCTGGAAGTGTGTTCATATTTATTTGCGTCAATTTGGGAATTGAAACTTTCACATTTACAAAAATTGCAAAAATGAACTCCCCACGTGACTCATAAGAGGTCTTTATCCTTGTGAGGTAACAAATGCCACTTCACTAATAGGTAAACACATCCCCGCCCTGTGAGACGCCCGCTTTGTCCATTTGTTTTCCTTTTTCTTTTTCTTGAAAGTGTGCTCATATTTTTTTGCGTCGATTTGAAATTTGAATCTCTTACTTAGAAAAAGTGCAGGTTTACAAAATTTTGCAAAAATAAGTTAAACATTTGATTGAGAATGCACTTTCATGTTTGGATTGTAACAAATGCCGCATGTTCACTGTTTGTTGAATTATCTCGGCAGATATTTCTCTGTTCGTTTTGAATATGCCACTTTTCTGGAGATGCGGCCTTTTGAGCCACATGCCGTGCCAAAGCTCTCGTGATGTGGCTCTTTCGAAATAATATATCACATTTTAATGCTTACTCTGTAACAACCGTTATTTTTCATTTTCTGGCATTACGCAATTTATCAATTTATATATCTACATCAGGTTTCGTTATTTAAAATATACGCACTGCCGATAGTGAATATTCGAAAAAGCATTTTATGTCAGAAGAATGAATAAAACTCCATACTGCCCGTTATTCCTTTTGATTATTTGTTGAACGTTCTTACATTTCACAAGTCTAATTTTGTAAGAGTACGTTTTCTAAGTAAAATTGCCGTAACTATTAATGCTCACTTGCTGTTTGAACCATTCAATTCTTTCGGAGTTTGGCCTCCAGAATTAAGAAAATTAGTAGGTAGTATTAAAAGAACTTATATGCCGTAAGATATCATCCAAGCACAAAAGAACTTTCCAAAAATATTCGTTTGCCGAAGAACGGTTTGAAACTAAGCAAAGCGATTTTGCAACTAAAAGGGGCGTTTTATTCAATGTAAGAGCTGTGTTCTGAACTACTTTGATATAATTTTACGAGTAAAAACAGACTACTCTAAACACACTATTAGCGAACGATCGATTTTGGGGTCGTATTTCTTGTACACCAACAAGGTTTTAAATATATAGTATCAACATTAAACGAACATTACGATGAGAGCACCCCCCTGCCCCTTTCTATGAGTTCTCCCACTCCAAATCGTCTGAGCGTGCGTGAAATTGTATAAAAAGACGAAACAATCGATCTGGGTTTTGTCCAGTTTCCCCGATCCTTCGAGCAAACGCTGATATGGTTCTTGTGCTGCTTCTGGACACACGTGTAGCTTCAGTACTTATGCAGGTTTTCGTGAGCTCAATATGGAATATAGGAATTCAAATAATCGTTCTCCTTGTTATCGCGGCAGGAAGTAGATTACTATACGTAAGGGCTAATAGCGTAAATCTGAAGCCGATTAGTGTTTTCAAATAGATTTTATTACTCGGGTGCGAATAGTTTCGTATTAACTCTTTCCAAAAACACTCGTTCATAATCCAACATAAAATGTGTGTGTGTTACGGTAAGAATCCTAGATCTACAGAAAACGTGCATAGATTACCTTTTCCCGTTTTTCTTACATTCAATGGCTAAATATTATACAGTATTCCTGGAAGAGACCAACTGTCAGAAGGAAGAAGTCCAAACCACTGTGGCAAACAGTCATTTCCACATCACACATTGCCAGGGGGAATCGCAAGACAAGCGGCATACTGCGTAACAAAACATTCCCGCACCGACCTCTAAAAAACGCTGCCGAATGCAAGCCAGAGGCTAATATAAACGGGCCCGGCGAAGCCAGTGAGAGGCAGAGAGAAGCACACGTGAGTTAGTGATGAACACACGACACGTCAAGAGCCATCTATGATGACGCGGTTCCAGAGCTCCGCTGCTACTGCCGTTGCCTTCCCCGCTACAGCTCCTGGTCCACGGAGTGAAGGGGTAAGAGGTCGCCGTGTGTGAAGCTCGACTCCTACACACCACCTCACCTAATTTATCGCCCTTCTCCCTGTCTCATCTTTAATTAGTAATAAAATGGTGCATTGACTGGAACATGACTTTTGAGTAAGCTGCCCTCCCCCTTCCCCTCACTTTTCAATTTTATTTAATCAACCACAGGACTCAAATGACGCGCCATCTTTAGGCCGCTCCACAATAGCCCGCGAACGGGTACTGGAACGTGAAGAGGAGGACGGGAACGGGAGGCGCTTCACAATAAACGCCAACGGGAAGAGAAATAGCGCTTTGAACCAGTAGCGGTTAAAAAAAGAACTTTAAGAAACAGTTGCTGAAACCAAATCACTTCTAGCTATGCTACTGTGTCACTCTGTATTACCATCTATCTGATGTGTTTGTGTCAGCTGCTATGAATAAAAAATACTTTAACGAAAGAATATTAATTAGAAAATAAAACTATAAGTACAAAGAATGCCAAAACTACTACAAACTTACGGAAAATACAACTACGACAAACTAAAGTTTTTTCAATAAACAAACAGCTCCAATGTACTTTAACGAAACATTTTAAAAAAATGTGGCAAATTTTAATTGTAAATATTAATATGAATAGAAAAAAATATACTATATTTACTAAAAATAACTAAAACAACTCAACAATGACTAACACAATCCACCTGAAACCCTAATCTCGCAAATCCACGCTCTAACCTCAATATCGCCCTACACTCTCAATTCCGCTTCAGACCAGTGTTGCCTGTCGCGCGTTCGATCAGCTGGAAAGCTTCGCCGCCATTTGCTGCACTTTCATTGGTCGAGAGGCCACGCGTTCCCGGGCTGAGATAATGTTGACCAACCTTCCCGTTCCCGTTCATGTAAAGCTTCGCGTTCCCGTCCTGTTGTGAACGCCTGCGTGAGATGTCCGTCTTTTAACTATTTTTCCGTTCCCGTTCGCGTTCCCGTTCCCGGGCTATAGTGGAGCGGCCTTTAGGAATACGTTGAATCCGGTCAGCTCGGACGGTGGCACGTCTCACCGCTCTTGGCAGCCTGGGCGCCGGCCGCTCCCAATGAATGCTCTGCGGCAAAAGCAAAGCCCGCCGGGGAAGCCGGCGCCCAATATTGGCTGCGGGTGTTCGCGCGCACGCACATTACGTCGTCTCCGCGGCGCCGGGCAGCGCGCTCTAACTGCATGTTCCAGCTGTCGCTGCGCCGTCGCTTAGCGCCACCATTTGCAGTTTTCGCCGGGTGGCGAGCGCCCTTCTATACGGAGCGTTTCCAAACGTGCGGGCGCGGTGGGTGAAAATTGAGGTTGCGTGCTTTGTCCGGTGTCTCTGCTATGGATTTCATTGCTAAACTTCCATTCAAGTGCAAACCGCGGTCGAATTCTTCATATATTAGGTAATATTCGTTAATTGAATTATGGATTTGAGCATGGAACTTGCCTTACTTTTGCATAATTTACATAATATTTTCAAATATTTGTATTATACTGACGTAGTAATCAAATGATCCAGAATGCAAAGAATTTAATACACCAACGCGCTGTTCGGCTAAAGAGTATTGCTTGATAAATCAACGCTTCCTCTCGAAGTTTTTAAATATTTATTTGCTAATATTTGATAATTTATAGGTGAAACAAAACGATGCTTATGATCACATTTCTCGTCATTGTACATTTTCTAGCACATTTCGCGAATAACGCAGGTTGAACCTTACATGTTGAAGTTGTCGAGATTTGTAATTTTTCACATGACAGTGAATTTGCTGACAGTTGTGAAGTAGAGCGTTCTAGGCAGATCATTAGAGTAGCGGCCAGCGCATTTGCTAGATAACCCTCTTATGAGTTCAATCCATCACGTGTTTCATGAACAAAATTGTTTCCTGGCAGTTTTTGCAGTTTAGTTTATGTCACACGCCAACTCATCCGTTATTTTCATATTCTGCATTTATGCTTCATCATTAAAATACTCGTAATGTAATAGTTCATCTGTCATGTCAGGACATTTGTGGCACATGAATAGAAATAACTGTTCTGGAAACCGCTTGCTATGTGTGGTGCATGTTGTGTATTTACGGGCAGGATACATTTAAACTTAATAGTAATAATGACAATAAATTTCCTCTCAGAGCTTAGCGTTTCGTGGAGGAAAAGCAAAATACTGCACCTTCCAAAAGAAGCAAAATAGTTCGTAATACGAGTAGAAGACTTGGTCATGAAATGGATTCAGTATAAACCTATCTTCTGCACAAAACCTCGCATGCGCCTTGCTTTTGGCACATTTTTTCCCATTTACCGGGAGTTCCGTGCCGGTTTCACTACCCGACCTGGCATCCGCGCGCGGACTTCCGTTCCTCCGGCCTCCCCTTCCAAGAAGCGAACCGGCGCTCCCACGCGAGCCGCTCCTCCCCTTGCTTCTGCTCTTACTCGTGTTCCCGCCCCGCCCACCACCACCACAGCGGCTTGCCCAGCCCCGTCCCGCCGCCCAGCCCAGCCCCGCCCCGACGCCCTCCCCGTTTCACCGCCAGCCACGCCTGCCCCGCCGTTCGCCTCGTCCCGCTGTCCGCCCCCACCCCCCACCCCTGCCCGCTCCTCCCCGTCCCCCGCTCCTCCCCGTCCCCCGCTCCTCCCCACCCCTTAGCCATACTGCCCCGGCGCCCGCCCAGCCCAGCCCAGCCCAGCCCAGCCCAACCAAGCCACGCTCCGCTCCGCCCCGTCCGCCCCCGCGTGCTCTGCTTTCCCTGCCCGCCACCCGCCCCTTGGTCTCACTGCCCCGGCGCCCGCCCCACCCAGCTCCGCCCCGTCCGTCGCCGCGTGCGCTGCTTTCCTAGCCCGCCACCCGCCCCGCCCCGCTGCCCGCTTCTCCCCGCCCCTTCGCCACACTTCCCCGGCTCCCGCCCCACCCCGCTACGCTCCGCTCCGTCCGTCCCCGCGTGCTCTGCTTTCCCTGCCCGCCCCGCCGATGCATTTGATGGAAATTGGCGAGCGTGAGACGGACATTTCCATCGGCCCGTAATTGGATCCCGTTGGCGCTGAATGGATTTGCGGGGGAGTCGTGGCGCGGCGCGGGGCGGCAGGGCTCGGCGCGCAGGGCCTAGGGCGGCCCGGGCCCGCGCCCTTTCGCCGGAAGTGAGTCAGTGGGTCAGCGCAGGGTGGCGCCGCGTGGGCGAAGGGCGCGCCCGTTGCCCTGGCGACGCCCTCCCCTTTCCCCCCTCCATCGAGGCCGTCGGCCGCTGATGAATGTAGGCCTCGTGCCACCTGCCGCCGAGGAGGCCGCTGGCTGATTTGCAGACGCGCCGGCGGGAGTTCATCTATAGTAACGGTCCGTGCAGTTTCTCTGCACTCACCATGCCGACGTCACTCGTGTGTGTTTGTTTGTGTGTTGTTTGTGTTTGTGTGTTTGTGTGTTTGTTTGTGTTTGTGTGTTTGTTTGTTTGTGTTTGTTTGTTTGTGTTTGTTTGTTTGTGTGTTTGTTTGTGTTTGTTTGTGTGTTTGTTTGTGTTTGTTTGTTTGTGTGTTTGCGTTTGTTTGAGTTTTGGACATCTTTCTGACGTCAGAAGAGATTTTTGTCGTCTTTTCTGCCGTTTTTCTCATTGATCGCGATAGGGCTAAGGAAGTAAATGTTACTCACCTGATTAATGATGGTAAAGATAACAACGTCCCTTTGTTCAGAATAGTTCAAACTCTGGGATGTTCTTATATCAACACACGGTATACTAAACGAGAATATGTTAACTTGCCAGGTATATTTTATACAAAAGCATTTTGTTAATGCTGTGGACAAAAACAAAGTTTTGCGTATCCGTTTTGTGTATTTATTTTTGTTCCATGTCACTGAAACCATGGTTTGTTTGTTTGTACTTTGTTTTATTACACAAACGCGATTCCCTTATCCCCTTTTGTTGAGTTCTGCAAGTTACAAGTGTTAATTTGGTTTTTGACTCGAAACTTTCTCACAGAATTTCGTTTTCTCATTTGCCATCGCTCACATAAGTAAAATTCCACGTCCGTTTCATTAACTCCAGCCTCCTTGTAATATAGGCCTACATTTATCTAGAATCCGGGGGTAAGGAATTGTGCTTCCGTGGACAGACCTTGGGCACTAAAAATGAAATGCTTTTCCATATGGACAGGTTATGATTTTGTCTTGGGGGATTTTCAAGTGATAACGCTGTGCCCCAAAGGGTAGTCTCATAAATTATTTTAAGAGGGAGGTATTTAAAAACGGAACATTTTATTAAATATGTTATAACAATTAAAACTATAACTTGCATTAAATTCGTAATTTTAATTTCTAAAAAATTTGAAAATCAAATAATTAAAGGATAGTTTTGTACATTTATATCTTTCTACTAGAACGAAGTTTAAAAACTTCCTGCGAGTGCTCCACGGTTAAAGAATGATAGACATAATCACATTTTGGAATCAACAAAATTTGTAATATTTCGTATTGAGTAATATTCTAATATAATATTATAAATGTTTCAGTAATTGCTTAGACTTACACTATACATATTTTGTATTGTAGTAAACGGTTGTAAATGTAAATGTTTTATTTCTCGAACTCATTACTACTGACAATGTTTGTAATCGCCTTTATTTGTGTGACAGTTAACTGATCTGTCAATTTCATGAATTTTTCTGTGTCAATAGGGTAGTTAATAACAGAGGTTAATGCGGCCATACTTTGTAATATACGTAATAATATAAGTAATATACGTTTAAATTGTTTTTATAATACGGTAATTGATAAAACTATTTTCTTAGTAACAATATTGTTCTCAACCTTTTCCACTAGTTGTTTTTAGTTTAATTCGCCTTTCTTGTCTTTATCAGCAAATTGTTCACATATTTCACATATTACTTCTCATATATGTATTAATTCCAAAATTCATTTTTTTGCCTCGATTATACTTGGGATTTAATATGCCTCATAGCGTAGGATTTAGGTGATGCTAAATTGAATATATTGCTTTCCGTTCAAAAAGAAAGAGACCACAAAGTATGTGATGAAGAGAGGGAACTAAAAGTATAAAAAAAGGGTTATTGAACACAGATGTCAAATGTCATTTTCTCTTTCAAAATGAAGTTAAATGCTTTTAAGCAGGACAAATGGTTTGCAGTTCCAAACATTGTTATACAACGTAATGGTTTTTAATATGATCTAGATTTTTTAGCAAATTGAAAAAGTTTTGAAGAGAAGCATGATAATTCATTTCACGGCGGGAAGACTAAAGAAAAGTTCTTTTACTGGTTAATGTAAAAATATTGCAGTGATGTTTGATTTGAAACTTTGGAACAACCTTACCTTGATTATTCTTTTAACGGAAAACCATGGAAACATTTTTCACTAACTACGCAAGAATAATTCGCTTCTACCTAACAAAAAATTCCCTACGTGTATATTCAGTAAGTTTAAATTTAGGACGACAAGCTAGGTGTTGCGTAGGCTAAATAGCAAGCAACGTATGGGACCGAACTGAATTGTTTCCTTCTAAGCTGAGGAAAGAAGGAAATACTTCGCTGTTTATAGAGTAGAATACCAGAAAGTTTCATTTATATTAAAAGTCATGCCATTCCGAATTCCAGCCTTCCCTTCCCTATATTTGTCACTCGACCCAAAGTGGTATGTCGAGCCGTGCCAACGTCCTGCAACATTACTTAGTTGGAAGATCTTTTACGAGTGCGGCACGTGTGTTGGAAACCTCTGGCGCCTGACGATCGAAGGGCAGGGAGACTGGTTGGGTTGGGAGCGTCGCCACCGCGGCGACATCAGTTTTAATTACGAGTCCACTTAGGCCGGCCCGCCCGCCCTCCGCGCCAGTAATCTGCTTGAGTGCTGAGCCCGCGTGGCGCCTCATTGCCGCTGTGGGGCAGCAGACGCGGGGACCGAACTTCGACCGTTGGAAGGGCAATCTGGACAGAGTCTGGTTGTACCAGGTGATGGAGATGCTGGTTGTGTTTGATTAAGGGTGCTTGGAGCCGTTGTAAAATTCCTTCGAGTAGCCTGTAGCAATTTCATGGAATTTTCCAGTGCAAAGAAATGAATATGTCAAAAGATGAAATTTCAGTTTAATGATCCTGATATGCCTGTAAACTAACTTATCCGTTGAAGCACATACATTGTAGAAATATAAGATTAGTTCGGCTTGAGTATTGAGACTGAAAGGTGTAACGAAATACATTGCTTAGCGAGTTAACTCCTGAACAACAGAACTGTTGTTAACACTGGTAGTTCAGACAATACTGCAGTATCTGTCCAATGTAAGTAGTTTAGCATTGTCTACGTATCTGAGAAGAAAACGTCGAAAATAATCTCACAAGTGGAAAGTAGTGTTCAGTTACGTATCCGCAAAGTAGTGCCATCTGATGAGCGTGCGGAAATTCAGCGACAAAAGCTCGTTCGTTTAGCGAGAATAAAATTGATGTGCAAAGAAACTGTATAAATTTGAATCTGTAGATATGAGCAACCAATGACGTGGCGAGTACGGTAGCAATAGAATTGGGATGATAACGCAATGCAGGGTGAGCAAGGGTGAGCGGGGAAGTCCCCCACCCCCCACCCCCACCAACTTGGGTCTGGTCGGAGAACTTCGGCGTCGAGTTCCCCGGGACCGGGCACTTAGGAGAGCAGAGTGGAGCGGCGGCGGCGTCGTAATATTCCGTTTATGGCGCCCGTTCGAGAGACGATACTGCCATGATGCGATTGGAATCCGATGGCAGAGTGTGCGAATATTGAGATTTCCTACTTCATTCAGGAGCGGATATTGTGAATTTGATTTTCCAGCAAGATCTCCAGGATCTTCCATTGGTTTGTGACATGCTATGGGTTCTAATATTGATATTCTAGTCTGAATAGCACATTATTTAACCCGATTTTCTCTTGTCCGTTACGGAAAAAAGGATTGTTCATTGCTAACTATGTTAATAAGGAAGATGAAATTTTGGCGTAAGATATAACAAGTTGTTCGTGCAAACTTTATTTAAAATTAAAACATAATAATACTGTTATTTCAAAACACCATTGCAAAGGTTTTTTCGTGCCTCTACACGTAAACGTCGTCGATTTTGTTTACAGTACGATCACTCGTACTTGGGACTAAACTGACCAAATATAGTCGCTCATTTTATTTCCCAGTAAATGTGTTTAAGAAAAATTCATATTTTCTTAATTATCTAGACTCTGTTTACCCAAAGGAACAAAATTTGTTTTAGGCAAAGCAACTTTTTGACCCGTTATCTAAGAATGTGCGGAATGTTGAAGAATAATTTCTTTCTGAAATGTAAGGAAAGAAAAAAATAGATGATCTAGATTTTATGATGCAGAAAGCAAACTCTAAATAAAAAATATTGAAAGGAAGAAACATCATGATAAAACTAACATCTGCCTAAGTACTCGTGTTCGTGTCAGTGTGTAAAATGCTTTTCCTCAGCACGTCCTGCCTCACTGCACCGTGCGCAATGGCGCATCACTTCGAACCCAACTGTCGACGCGTTTCTGTTTCGAGCGACAGGAATGGCCGCCACCTGCTGCTCCCCGATTGATTTCCCTTTTATTACTTTCCATCGCATCTCCAGGATGTATGCTCGAGAACTATGCGGACGCGGCGTTTCCGTCAATCGGGGAATGTTTACAATTCAGCGGGAACTGACTGATTTTTTCGTGTTTCCGCGCGCAGCAACTGCTCTGGTCATTAGTCCCGTTAGCGTAGTGCACGTTTTTTCTCGGGAGATGATGGTGATCTTCCCCCGCCTGATGGCGAGATCCGGCGCCGACCTACCGTCGGCTAGTGGGGTTTCCCCCTAACCTGGACTCTCACCAGCGGGGCACCGCCCCAGCCGGGACAAGCTCTAATCTCCCGACCGCTCTCCCGGGATATGTGGTAGTGTAGTGCATGTTAGTGTAAGTGTGCAATAGGACAAGAAATGGGAAGGACAGATCGCGCACGGTCCGTGGCCCGTTTGGTAGGGTACTGCTCCGGCATTCGCGTGGTGTTGATCGGAGAAACCACAGAAAACTACCGATCAGAGCAGCCAGCCGCTAGAATTCTCCTCCAGACAGCAACTGAATTCGACCTACCTGGAAATCTAGTGTCGAAAATCCTGCCGCCGTCATCACTCGAACCTAGGACCTCCCGGTCACAGATACTGCAGTGACATCAGTTGATGCACTGAGCTACGGTCGGCAACTGACTGCGCTACGCCCATGCGTTTCTCAACTTACGTCATAGAAAATGTTTAAACTGCTACGTACTTCCAGAAACTTCTTACTCAGATGAAAGATTATTTTTATTAAATTTATTGAAATAATCCTTTCCTATGTTAGAAATGTCTCAAAATACTTTACTGAAGCTGCGCTATTGAGGGAAGATTTTTATTGTAAACTCCGCCGCACAAATAAAGATCACTAGGCAATACACGATCTCACCGGCCCAATAAGATCTCGCCAGTCGAACGATACGATTAATTGACAATAAACCTACGAAAGTTTTTCGAAGCAAAATTCCTCTGTTACCTTTTGTACTTCCAACTCTAGCATATTCCTTGTATTTTTTCTTAGCTAGGATGGAGGAGAAAATTTTGATAATTATCATTGAAAGGGAAATGAAACATTTCTCCGTCGGCCAGAATCTGATACGTCCCACGAAAGCGACTCACGACACCGAGGCAGGAGAACGGCACCATTCGGTCTTGGGCGTGAACCATCAATCACCTTGGTAACAAGTTCGATCTCCGCGAAGTTCCTTAGACGCACATTTTTCATTTGGGGACTATTAGTAGATGACGTGCACGGCATGTTTATTAACTTTTGGAAGTATTTATTTTGTGGGAGCGTTATTAGGATACTATTCGCTGGCAACTCATACGAACTCTGATATTCTGAACTATTTTCAACACCGTGCATTGGAGTATACAATAATAAATGAATGGAAACGTAAAGAACGTTTCGTCAGCCATCGCCGTTTCCCCGGTCGCCACCCTCACCTCCTCGGAAGCCACCGCCATCTGCGCCCGGCTCCCAGCGGCCGCGCGTTTGAAGCGCGCCATAACGCCGCTGCTCTGTTTGGACGCGGCTGCGCCCCGGGCGGCGCCAGGTGCGGCCGACCGCCGCGCGCGCGTCCCCCCCCCCTCCCCCCCCCCGCGAGGCAACGCTACTCGCCCGCTTCCGGACGAGGCCGCCTCGTAGCTCACCGCAACCGCATTTGCTCGGCTATCACCGCCCTCCCGCGGTCGGCTCCCCGCCCCAAACCGCATCGCTCGTCGCCCCGCCCCCTCCCTCCTCCCAGCCCCGCTGCCCCTGCTGCGCGGTAATCTCTGGCCTCCGGCGCTGCAATCTCTCCTCCCGCGGCGCGGCGTGGGGCGGCGCCCGCGGTGCCTTCCGTCTCGCCATTCACCTGCTTCTCTTAGGTTAAACAACGGCTCCATCCGCCCTCAGCCGCAGCTTCTGCCGGTGGACCTGCGCGCGCTCCTTCGGCTCCGACCACGCCTCGGCGGCTTCCCGCTTCTCCTCCTGCCTCAAAGGGTAAACGGATTGCGGTTGAGGAGGGCAAGGTTGCTCTCCATTACAGTAAAGAACGTCGGGAAGATTTAGTTGAGGATGAGCAGTCGGAATTTGGTAACAAAGCTATTTGGAGTCTGCCTCGTTTTACGTACTTGGTACGTAAAAGTAATATACGTAAGAGGTCGTACGTTTTTAGATAACAGGAGGCCGCAGGGATGCTTAAATGCAATTTATTAACATTGCAGTTACACTATTGTTGTTCTTGCTGACTCATGTTATATTATGCTTGCTACAGAAATGATTTTAGTTCCAATAAAAGTTCTGATTGGTATGCTCTTATAATGAATGACCTATTTCACGGGCTGAGATCAAAACCTCTGCAAATATACTGACAAAAATAGTCAAAATTGCAAATTTAAAAATTTGAGAATAAGAATATGTAACAAAATTAGGCACTGAAGCACTGAATATTAATTTGAAAGAATTGAAGCATGTAATCTAAATGCTGTTTAATTTCAATTATCTTTGTTTCCTACGTTCTTTTTTTCTTCTTTCTTTCTTTCTCTTTCGTTTAAATATCACTAGGTATCTAGAAATATTCTTGCACATAAATTTCTTCGTTTTTAAATTTTTTTGTTTCAAACACACTTGCAGTATGTGCATGGCATTAGGTAGAACGGAATTTAATAGAGACCTGGATGGAAAAGGAACGATTTGGTGAACACGGCATGCTCGAGAACGCAGACATGGACAGCGTTAAAAAACAACCCAAACTAAACCGCAAGCATTGTTCGCCTCTACGTTTCATTCATTACTCGAACGATGTTGCGCCATTGGAAATGCGGCGCAGGGAGCTAATGGGCTGCGGTCGCGTTCATTAGCCAGGCACCGTCGCTGCGAAGGAGAGGGCCACTTCCGTTCCAATCGCTGGCCAGGAATTCAATGACTCCGAACGCGAGTTAGGTGTCAAATAGTGCTTTTTTCTACAATCGTATAAAAATGTGGGTTTCTACGTGCTGCTACCCCTGCGTGAAGTTAGGATTTTCTTAAAATAGTGTACCTGAAAAGCGTTATTAGTAGTTTATGCAATTAGTTTATAATGTTAAGCTTTATTGCATGAGTATATGTTTTCAAATTTGTACGAATGCAATAAAGCAACATTATAAAAGAGTTGCATACGCTATTTTTTTTGTATAACTGCATTATAAATTTACAAGAGAATCAAACTTAATTTCGCGAAACAACTTTCTTCTGACGTCTCGGGTGCTTGACATCCAACGCCCTCTGGAAATCAAATTCAAGATGGCATTGTTGACATCCGTGCGAGAAAACGGTGGTCGGCTGTTCCGCCTTCTTCTACCTCCCCACGATTCTCTCGCTACTGTTGGCTGAATGTGTGATGACGTCATGTCACGTTTAATAATGGCGATGACGTCATGTAGCGTGCGATAAAATACTGGATTATGCACAATTCGGGGTATCGAAAAGGGTCGTTTATAATGATGGTATACAAAAAAAAATGGTTTATATTCGCGATTAGGTGCCAAATTTGAATTAATTTGGCTACCTCTAAACAGGTAACATTTATAGTTGAAAAATCAACTTGGATATCTTATTTGTCAAATTTTAAAAATGTGTAAAGGAATAATATTGATGTTCGATAATGAAACAAATTGCGATTGTTCTCAAGGAGATTTCTTAATCTTGCTCTTAAATTACCAGGCTTAAAACCCACGGTAAACTCTCCGAGCTCCGACTGAAGATGCTCTCAGGCGAAAACAACGTAAAATGGCGTTTGTTAAAGTGAGGTTGGCTACAATGGACAAGATGCGGAGGTGTCCCTCAATTTATTCGCAAGCTCTTTTGAGTGAATTGACCGCAGAAAGAGCGTGCGCTCGTGAAACTAAGATTTGATCTCGAAGATGGTACTGACGAAGCAGCATCTATCATTATCACAAAGAGGTGAAAAACTTTGCTGAATGTCTCGTGTAACAAATTTATTTTATGAATATATTATCAATTGCTATCTATAATACACATAACACATCTAACCAGAGAGTGGGGCGATAGCACAGTTACATCATGTGTCGGTGGAGTGTATATCTAACTAAATGTTACCTTCTATTTGATTTACAACTGTATTTTTATTTTTGGGTTGATTGATAGTTCACATTATTGTTATATTACCTATTGAACCGTTTATTGAATTACATCCTTATTAATAGCGTGTTTTAACTACTTTGTATTAGTGGTGGTTTGCATACAATATTGAAACTGATGAGAATCTCTCGTACTATACAAAAAACGGCATTATAACGACGCTTTTGGCGACTTTGAAAGAAGTGAGTTCTTTGACGACGCAGATGAAGCGTACATGGGAACGTATGACCTAGATCATGATGGAGGACAGCAAGAAACAGAAGGTACTTACTTGTACAGATTTATTATAAAATGTCCGGGTTATAAGAGAGATCAACTCCAACAGTAGGCTATATAAATTTACTTTGCAGAAAATTCAGCTGAAATTTCTCCCATCGTCAGTGGCTCCAAGTAACATCGATTAAACACGGCCGAGTCTGCCTTCGTACATCGTACTTAGCACAAAATGGCGCCATGCTAGGACAGTTCACCATGGTTAATTAATGTGTTTAATCCATGTTACTTGGAGCCACTGATGATAGGAAAAATTTCCCGAAACATGTGTTTGGCAGAATTTTGTGCAGAGTAAAATATAGCATACTATTGTGGTTGATATCTCTTATTACCGGATATTTTATTATGGATTACCACAAGATCTCCGCTGCCACTACAGAATTTATACAGATTTGTTGAATTCACTTGCACTCGGTTGTTTAATTATTTGAAATCATACGTATTTATTGATGCAAAATCAGAATGTGATCAAGAAATTGCTTTAGAAGTCATCTAGTCGCTTATTACTGGTGATATGTCGGTACGCGAAACCTCTTGTTCAAAAATTTAGACAACGCGCATTATAAGTTCCTATATTTCTCTAAATGAAGACTACTTTTGATGTTACAAGCGATAGCATCTCGCTTAAGTCACTAAAAAATATTTCTAACTGGACCTGGTCATAAAGGTTGGCGGGGGGGGGGGGGAATAAACATCAAAGACACACAGTGAAAGGCATTTCCCTTGCGTTCGAACTTAGAAATACTTGGATTTTCCTCACATAAACACAAGATATCTACAGATGTATGGATTTTTCCAAATCCATTCACAGAAATATTTGAATATTTATTGGTCTAATCCTCATTTGGAGTCAATTGTGCTTTAGCCCCCGATAAAGCCCTGCTGGCTTCTTACGAAACACTTCATCTTTTTGGCACGCACAGCAGTGGCGTATCGCGGGTCAGCCTACCCAACAGGCGCTCTGTCGTTGAGCTCAGTCATGGTTGGTTTGGCGATGCAGGTCTTGGCAATACATATTAACCCAAGTCATTAGCAAAATCAACATTAATGTACTTTTTATAGCTTAAGAATAGAAACTAGTACGTTGTATAGTCTCTGTTTATTGCTTTGAAAGTTTTACTTTTCGGTGGACGTAAGTCAAAATAGATTTTGCCGTACACGTACTGCAGAAAATTTTGGTCATACAAAACGATCGGGTATTGCGAAATAAACAAAACGCTGGCTCGACATCAAATTAAAACTGCTCTCGTATCGCATATTGAGAATGATCCCAAGATAATACATGTACGTTTCCATTAATTCGTATAAAAATACTGTTCGCAACTCGTACGAAATGTCTTTGGCTTATCTACCAACTTCAAAATGTTTATCCCCCTCCTCTCGTTACCCCGCCCGTCAACATCGTGCCTTTCATACATCAAGGACTCTTTCTGTTCTCGTTACGTAAATAACTAATACTACGTTATTGCAATGTTCGTGATTTGTTAAAATAATAATTTACTGCGGTATTGTATGAGAGTAATTTGTCCTTGAACTGTGTTTTTGCTTCTTTTTGAAAAACCCTAGTGTTTGTGTTGTTCCACAGAATTTTTGCTGCAGCGGGGTACTAGATTTTGCTATTTCCGTTACATTAAGCTTATTTCGAAATAATTGGGCCAACTCTTATCATATTTGTATGCCTTACAACCACTCATTAGATACTCTCAGTATCTTCTAAGCCTGTTAATCGTGGGAATTTGAAACGTGTATGTATTTGGCGTTATGGGTGAATAGTCCGACTGGCCAGCTAACGGTGTCCCCAACGCCTCGGCTTAGTTATATTTTCATACTTGTGAGTATGAGCGACATGTGAGAAAAAAGATGTTCCCTTCACCGTAACTAGCAAGATCGCCTGCCTCAGCTTTTCTTCGTCACACAGCTACACAAACTGGACAATTTTAAAAGAAAGTTACAATTATATTTTTTCATTCGAAACTAGATTATTTTATTAATTTAGACAATAACATCCACATTAACAATGTATTTAGTTAATCAATCGTAAACTAATCGCACACCAAAAGTCAAGGAATTACCACTAAATCGTTGTCATGAATGCTCTGCCTTTCCTTGTTTGCCCTCTCGTGAATTCGTTTGCTACCCTCCCTGTCCCCGCTTCATCCCCGTAATGCACGTGTACTGCGTTCCGCGGCGTCTCGCCAAAGGTTGACCAGCGTCATTCGGTGGCTTCACCACCAGCCCCTCCCCCTCCCCCTCCTCCCCTCCGCTTCACTGCTCTCTGCACACGCAACCACGCGGGGATCTACCCCTCACCCCACCCCACCACCGCCGACGCCACGCGCCCTAGTACTCCATTAAACTCCTAGTTGCCGCGCGCTTTCTGGTAAACCGCGTTGCCGGTGCAGGCGATTCTGTTACGGCGCCCTCCTCGCCACAACCCCTCCGGTCCCCCAAGGGTGGCCAACTTTTGTTCGATAAACCCCAAAGTTGGCGTTCCTAAAAGCGATTAATTTGTTGGGTTGTTGATAAATTTATTGTACTATGTTTTAAATGTTTCAAGCAGCTTAAAATTGTCATATTAAATATTATTGCTATTGTTAATTTTAATTTTAGGTTTAAAATTAAAATTTTGAGAAGGTTGGCAAACATTTAATTAAATTAGAATTATGATGTTAATATTGATCAAATGACTTCTTTTGGAGGTAAATTGGTATTTTGTTTCAGAAGTAACAACGTTACAAAAAGTCTGCCCTTTGCATTGCGAGTTCTAATGAAACAATATTAATTTGCAGCAATTCCATTACCTAGGGTGAACAAAGAGAATTCATGCGCACTGACAAATGTATGCAAGTCCACATTTTGCTTTTGATGGTTATTACAGCATGCTCGTAATTCAAATGTCGTACACCTTTTCAACATTGCTCTCCTTGTAGTTCCCTTGTCCACACATCATACGGTAAAAAATTATTTCCTTAATTGGTGTAAGTTCTAGGTTCATAAGTAATTCTGTATTCACGGGATAAAACTTCTTAAGTCAAAAATCTTAGTTTGGAGAAAACAAGGGTTCCGTTATTGAGCCGTAAGGTATATTAAGACGATTAAGCTATATTTCCCAACGCTTTTTTGTCCTTAAGGAATAACAGCAACATGAATTCCGTCGTTTTACTAAAATATAATATAAATACTGACAGTTTACCGGGATAGATGGCTCAGTGCATCAAGTACTGTTACTGCAGTGCCTCTGACCGGGAGTCCCGACGGCGGCAGGATTTTCGACACTAGCTTGTCAGCTAGGTCGAATTCAGTCGCTGTCTGAGAATTCTGGAGGCCGGCTGCTCTGATCGGTAGTTTTCCGTGGTTTCTCCGATCAACAACAGGCGAACGCCGGAGCAGTGCCCTAACATATGGGCCACGGCCAGCTTTCCTTCCTCATCCTTATCTCCCTCTCCCGGACGTTATTTCCTTTCTCTTCCTCATCCTATCCTCACCCCTTACACACGCTTACACTAACATGCACAACACTACCACGCACGCGGTCGGGAGATTATAGCTTGTCCCAGGTAGGGTGGTGCTCCGCTGGTGGGGGATACCTGGTCGAAGGAAACCCCGCTAGTCGACGGTAGGTAGGCGCCGGATCTCGCCATCCACCTAGAGTACATCATAGCCACCTCGCGATACAAAAACATGGCCCACTTACGGGACTAATGACCTCTGTTGTCGGCGTGCCCTGAATCACAACCAACCAACCAACCAACATAAAATTTCAGGAGTAAACTCAATTTCGTCACAAAATGACTTAAAAACTTTTACCCCGTGACCACGTAATTGATAATAAGTTAATGGCTTACTGACCGCATAGAATGACGTCTGTACCGCGTGGGACTTTTGGACATCCCCACTTGAGAGTTCTCCTGCCCCCTCCTCCCTCCCTTCCCTTGCCCCACCGCCCTCGCCTCGCGTGCCCCTTGACCCGGCTTTGACTCCGGGCCGCTACCAACTGGCCAAGCTTGCTTAATCATCAGAACAAGCCAAACGCGCAGGTTTCATACTCGTAATTGCATCTAACAATCTCTGTTGAGTGTGGTCCGGAAGCCATGAGCTGGTGTGCGAGCCGTTTAAAACAAGAATCAATATTTACGGCTCGGGTGGTCTCTAGCGAACCCTGAATTTAATAACCCGTTTGGAAATCGATAGCACGAAGAACGGATCTGTCACAGTACATGCATTGCGCTTTATACGCTCATGTAAAATAAATTTGTGTTCATTATATTTAAACAGTGCCCTATATTTTTGTAGTAATCCACTGTTAATTGGAATTATTGTATTAATTTAAGTAACTTATTACCGATGTTTTAAAATAATTATCATAAAGAGGATAAAGTGGTTTCGCTTTTATGTCAATTTGGAAATGTCCTGCAATTTTGCGAGTATGGAATAATGTGAAAAATAGTGAATGCTAAAAGTAAAAGCGGATTGGCTCGAGTAATCACTAAGGACATTTCGAATATGTAGATTAGTCAATTTAATATTATTTTAATTCAATTGTATTTTAAATTCACATTCTGTATGAATAAGAACTGGGATGTTACATTCTGTTCGACCTCAGCGTAGATGTTTAATTACGAAACTTCCCAATCTGTCCGTAAAACATCGTTGGGATGAAGAAAGTTCGTTATGGTGGTTCTGAAACGATGTGTATGCCCTGTGCTCTATCACGTTTGACCTTCGCCCGCCCTAAAACCCCGACCCGAAATGCTCGGGCAATCACCCCTGAACCGTCGAGAGCTCCATTCTAACTTTCTCTCGCCCTCGTTGCCTCTCCCCTTCTTCCTTTACTCCCGCCGTACTCGCTTCTGTTCGGCGGTGAGTGCGGTGAGTAAGTGGCATCGTGTTAGGGAAGTCCGTGATGAGAATTTGGAGCCAGCCAACCCGCTTCATTGAGTTTCCTCCCCGTCTCAAAGCCATTGAGACACGGTGAGCGCCGGAAGTTTTTCATCAAGGAGTTTCTCTCGCTGCTACTGGAAGACGCGACGTATATAATAGGCGGCGCGATTGGCTCGAACGTCGTTCGCTGAATCTCGCTAGAATTTAGAGCTCATTAATCCCCGAGCTTGTTTGTAGCTGCTCCCGGTTTCTGCTCCTTTTTTGTTGTTGCCTTTTCGTGAACTCCAGATACAGAAAATAAATCCTACATTTTCATGAGATTTACGAGGAGACTGAATACAAGATGCGTGCATCACAATGAATTTTCCCAAGTCATAAAAATGACAAAATCGCATTGTACTTGTAACACCAAGAGTGGTGTTTTATTCCTTTACATAATGTATTTTTCCTATTACATACCGAGATGTAATTTGTGTAAATGGACTAAGATTTATGAAACCGCTGCTAAATATTTTACAGGCCAATTACTTTTGAATTTGCTGCTTTAAGAGTTAAAATGAATAACGAACACAATATCCATTTATAATCATACCTTGGAACATACTAATCAAATGGCACAAAAGTACATATTAATAATGAACATATTTGCACAACTCAAAGCTTCTCGTAAATTAAATTTTCATTTGTGGCCATTGTTTTCTCTGCCAAGTAGTGTACGTCTATATTAGAGCATGGCGAGCAACCGTTCAACACTCGACAATCCTAGCAATATAAATCTTGCGACTGAATAATAATCCCTAATGTTTGGCTGAATATGTCGGATTGCCAATCTCTGCAAGTAGAGATCTTACGTCACTTAGTGTCCTGAAAAAAAATCGTGTACATGTTATTGGCCTTCCTAACTTCTGGCTCCTTACACCACCTAGCTTTCCCTTTATTCTGTAACATGTCTTCTCTGGTTTGTTTCTGTGATCAACGCGCTCTTCATCCTGAACAATATTGGACCTTCTTGACTTGCTAAATTCCCTGTTCTGCGACATCTCTTTCCACCTTCGTATAATCGTACAACGTCGTTGCCAGTGCCGACGCTACGCCAGCGTCCGCCTCTTTTTGCATACTGCACTCCGCCGGCCTTCGCTCTTGGTCAGTTTCGCTCTCCGTCAGTCTTCGCTATCCGCCAGCCTTCCCACTTGGTCCGTTTCGCTCTCCGCCAGCCTTCGCTCCTGGTCAGTTTCGCTCTCCGCCAGCCTTCGCTCCTGGTCAGTTTCGCTCTCCGCCAGCCTTCGCTCCTGGTCAGTTTCGCTCTCCGCCAGCCTTCGCTCCTGGTCAGTTTCGCTCTCCGCCAGGCTTCGCTCCTGGTCAGTTTCGCTCTCCGCCAGCCTTCGCTCCTGGTCAGTTTCGCTCTCCGCCAGCCTTCGCTCCTGGTCAGTTTCGCTCTCCGCCAGCCTTCGCTCCTGGTCAGTTTCGCTCTCCGCCAGCCTTCGTTCCTGGTCAGTTTCGCTCTCCGCCAGCCTTCGCACTTGGTCAGTTTCGCTCTCCGCCAGCCTTCGCACTTGGTCAGTTTCGCTCTCCGCCAGCCTTCGCACTTGGTCAGTTTCGCTCTCCGCCAGCCTTCGCACTTGGTCAGTTTCGCTCTCCGCCAGCCTTCGCACTTGGTCAGTTTCGCTCTCCGCCAGCCTTCGCGCTTGGTCAGTTTCGCTCTCCGCCAGCCTTCGCACTTGGTCAGTTTCGCTCTCCGCCAGCCTTCGCGCTTGGTCAGTTTCGCTCTCCGCCAGCCATCGCTCTCCGCCACTCTTCACTCTCACGCATTTCGCTCCTCCCTCCATCGCCGGAGGCAGCACTGTCCCGCCCACTCGCCCCGGCCTCGCTTGGTTATGGACGGCCGCGCCCCATCCGCCGCGCCTCCGGGACGCAAATTTACAGCTCCAATAACCGTTCCCGTCAGCCCGGCTTTGTTCCGACGGACGCGCGGCAGCGGCCGCAGTGGTGTAGGCGGTGGCGTCGGCCGTGGAGGCGGCGGCGCTTGTGGGGGATGGTGGAAATGGCTCTAATGACAATGGCTGGTGGAAGAGATGGAGACATGAAGAGGGCGGACAGAGCGGGGCATGCGAACCAGTGTCCAGGATGATGGTAGAGGAGGGAGGGGATTGGATGGTGTCGGAGGCGATAACGTCGTGTCGAGGGCGACGAATCACGTCGTAGGAGCGGATCATTATGGCATGGTCGAAAGAGATGTTCGTGGTGGGAGTGGAAGATAGAAGTAAACCCAGCCGAACTGGAATAGGCCGCAACTGCATTGATGTTCACGTTGAGGTCAGTGAAATTATTGGCATAGCTTGCTCTCGTAACAGTATCTACCTTCCGCGACCTACAATATGAGTAGAGACGGCAAACAGAATCGGAGCTGGAGCAGCAAAATGGTACATTTCTTGAACCCAAAGCAGCAATATTTCATTTCATGCATCAAATTAAAATTCATCGTGGTCCAAGTACTGCGTTTTCCATAGAAAGTCATCTCAATGGTAACACTATCTACAGTGCCTTATGTCACTAAAACTACAAGAGTCAAGTTCGACTATGCTGTGTAGTAAACCTTGTGAAATAACGTGTCACTTAAATTACATTCTACAAGAGTAAAGTTTGACCATGGCGTGTAGTAAAACCGGTGAAATAATTTGTATAATAAAATATATCTACAATAAAGTACTCTTAGGGAATTCTTCATAACCCGAAAAAAAGAATGTTTTAGACGACATAGTAAATGATTTTCAGGATTTTCGTGACAGAAGCTGTCTTGGAAGCACATTCAATCGCGACATTCTGAGAAACTGCGTCTTCTCGGCAATCTCCTTCGACGCCGCTCCGCATAATAAAAGGATCATATTTGTCCTCGTTTCAGCGGTTCGAGCAAAATCCCGTGACGGTTCGGGAGGGTCACGTCCATCTCTCGCTCTCGCCCGCGCCGCCGCCTGACTCCCCTCCATCGTCTGCTCCTGTCTCGGATACGCTGGTGCTCGCGATTCACCTGTGCACCTGCCCCCGACGCGCCGCCTCTCCGGAAATTGGCTCGCTCTAACGAGCTGCAACGCCGCTTTCGTCCCCGCCGCTCCCTCGCCCCGCCCTCGCCTCCACCTCTGCCCGCGCCCTTTCACCCATACCCACGACCCCGCCCCGCCCGCTCTTTCACCCCTACTCATAACCCTGCCCCCACTCTCGCCACCGTCGCTCTCTCCCCCGCCGTCGCTCTCTCCCCCGCCGTCGCTCTCTCCCCCGCCGTCGCTCTCTCCCCCGCCGTCGCTCTCTCCCCCGCCGTCGCTCTCTCCCCCGCCGTCGCTCACTCCCGCGCCACCGCTCTCTCCCCACCACCACCCAGCTCTCCCCACCACCACTCTCCCTCCCCCACCGTCGGCTCTCTCCCCCGCCGTCCTGACTCTCTCCCCCCGCCGTCGGCTCTCTCCCCCGCCGTCCGGCTCTCTCCCGCCGTCGGCTCTCTCCCCCGCCGTCCTCTCTCCCCGCCGTCCGCTCTCTCCCCGCCGTCGCTCTCTCTCCCCGCCGTCGCTCTCCCCTGCGTCCGGCTCTCTCTCCCCATGATCCGCTCTCTCCCCATAGGTCGCTCTCCCCATAGTCCGCTCTCCCCATAGATCGCTCTCTCCCCCGCCGTCGCTCTCTCCCCCGCCGTCGCTCTCTCCCCCGCCGTCGCTCTCTCCCCCGCCGTCGCTCTCTCCCCCGCCGTCGCTCACTCCCGCGCCACCGCTCTCTCACCCGCGCCTGCCACCACACTCGCCATATCTTTCCGTGCCCTTGCCACCGCTCTCTGTGCCTCAGTTCTCACTCCCAGCCCCGCTGCCACTCTCACTGTCTCTCGCCGTTCTCCCTGCCCTCGCTCACGTTTTCACACATGCCCTCGTCCTGCGACCAGCTCGGGATCTCGGCTACAATCGCATCGCTATCCCGCACACTCCCACACACGCCCTGGCTCCTGTCACCGCTCCAATCACTTCGCTCTTATTTCTGGTCTCTTGTCTTGTCCCTCTCTGCGAGGGCCTACGAATCATTCATTATTTGTCGTTCTGATACTTTCAGAGCTTCCGCTACTGTTGCTATTGATATTGCTGTTGCGGTGAATGTCCACGACAGCTCTAATCTCCTCTCCCATTTTTAAAGTCTCGTCTCGTATGATATTCCGTCTAGAACAATGTACTTCGCTCGCGAGTCGTCTGTACGTATAGATGAAGAAATTAATTTCCACAAGATATAATTTTCATTGACATAGGCACGAATATTTTATTATTGTAACAAGTGGATGTGTCTACTTACTATATGTAATATCTGCCAGAATTTTGTTAATAGTTGTATGTGCGCCGGTGCCGAAAACTTTCGAAAATATTCTTTAGAAGTACAGTATTAAATCCGTAGTCTAATAATTTTCCTCATAAAGTGATTTGAATCTTGTGAATTCACCTTCAATAATATCTATAGAGGCTTTCAAAGCAGTTTTCTCTAAAACATCGTAAAATAAATGTTTAACGGAATGCATATAACAATAGTCAAGATTCGCAGTTTCTCTTTCACATCAATTAATCAAGCCATCGGAATTCTTAATTTTGAATCAAATCAAATTATCAC
Source organism: Teleogryllus occipitalis (assembly GCA_011170035.1). Taxonomy (NCBI): domain Eukaryota; kingdom Metazoa; phylum Arthropoda; class Insecta; order Orthoptera; family Gryllidae; genus Teleogryllus; species Teleogryllus occipitalis. Next base: position 53,417 of record BLKR01009475.1, on the reverse strand, counting down.
GCTAATTTAATCTTGGGGAAACTTGTTCAATTCCGTAAGATAATTACCAGACTATCGGTAAATTTTTTTCAGATTCCTGATTCTTTTACCGTGTTAAAGAATAATTGGATAGGCTGTCGACTCACGCTCATTGACGTAAATGACTTGAGAAACATCTATTTTCTCGTAAAAGAGTGCCATTTTCTAGCTGCGTTTTTCTCTTTACTCTCAAATGTATCAACAGAAAATTTTAATTTAAATCTGATGTAAGGGATTTTAAAAGAACATTTTTATGTACCGCAAGACAGAAAAGTCTACTTCTACTAAAAATCTGGGAAGTCTTTTATAACTAAAGGTCACTTTCAAAACAACAGTTTTATGGTACGTTATGTTCTTTAACAACTGATCTAAAATGAAATGTAACAGTATTCGAAAGGAACGTCTTCTGAAAACACGTGAAACGCAGTTAAACATCAGGTGAGTTGACATTTTCAGACTAATCTAATGTCGTGTCACAACCACCCTGTGCCAGGAACGAACGCATCCAATTCCGTCCTTTCATGGTTATTGCATTAGCAATTCATAAAGCGCCTCTTGCCTTTATTGAGGGAAATACCTCGCATCGCGGGGAAGGGCCAATCCAATGACCCCGATGCTAACGCCCCGCTCACATTTACCGTGCTATTTTTCAACTCGAGTTCCCTCGCCGGCCATTCACAAGCTCGAAAGTTGGCGCAACTGCCGTCCCGTTGCGGGCCCACACTGCCGCTGGAGTTTGCGTTTGAGAGCTCGCAGGGCGACTGGAGTTGGTAGGCACGTCGCAAAGGTTGCCCTCGACATACTAGTCTGAATCACAGGAGCCGCTGTAAATACGGCCACCAGACCTTGCTCTTCTCCACCCCCGCTCACGATGGATTTCCGTCCCACTCTCGTCCCGCTCACGATGGATTTCCGTTCCACTTTCGCCCCGCTCACGTCCGATTTCCGTTTCACCTCGTGCCGCTCACGTCCGATTTCCGTTTCACTTTCGTCTCGCTCACGTCCGATTTCCGTTCCACTCTCGTCCCGCTCAATCTCTAGCAATACGGCCATCAGGCACCGCTTTCGTCTCAGGCAATACGACAACCAGATCTTGCTTCTTTCCGTCCCACTGCCGACCAAATCCAAAAAAAAGCATTTTACAGAATTTGTTTAAAGACTTCATATAGATCACTCCCCAAAATAAAAAAATCCGTCTTAAGATTTTATGGGCCTCGAGTACAGCCAGATCGATAGAGGAATATAAATATAGAGAAAATAATGTTAACGGTTTAGATCTCATTTTAGATAGCGTTAATCAAATACGGACGCACAGACGTCGTGCTATGAACCAATTTTTTGGTATCAAGAACCCACAAAATATGAATTCTGACTACACATCCTCTTAGCTGAAGTAATTTACTACATAGAGTAAGTTTTATTCGCTTGTGATACCAGGGTCCCACAATACCAGTTTTCTAATGAAAAATTGCCACTTCCCGTTGCATCATTACTTCCTCTTTATCATATAAATACGTAGTATGACGAGAAAGCGAAATTGGTTATTATTGTCGCTACTGAAACGTTTTCTTTACCTCACGATATATCCTTCTTACTTCTTTGGTCTGCCGTTGAAACACTGATCATAAACGGTGATATTTATATTCATGGTTAAGTGAATGAATGGATACTGCTATCTCGTGGTAAGGACGGACGTTACTTAAATCACAAGAGTGTGCGCTTTAATGTAAAAATGGATTTACTATCTGACTTCAAAAAACACCCGTTAACGTGTTAGAGGGCACTTTTTTCTAGACCTTCCTTAAATATATATCAGAGAAAATTGTATTTTACTTTCAGTGACTCAAATATTTTTGCTGACAGTGTCTTCGATGTTTTACGACAAAATGTTTATATAATTTCGGGTATAACAAGTTGTTTATTGAATTTGAAAAGATGGAATCAAATTTCTTGCTGCCTCGCGTCACCTGTTCATTCAATATACTCGTGTCGGCGCAGTGGCCCGGTTGCCAGCTGCTGCCTCCGCCGCCCCGTGACCTTCTGCTGTCACGCTTCTTCCACCTCGGCGGAGGAACTTGTCCTCCCGAGTTTCTGACTCTGTCAATTCTCCTGTCGCTCCTCCATTCCGAACTGTTTAGTCTCTGGCAAGGCTGGAGTCAAAACGCTTAACAAACTCTCCTGAATTTTTCAAGGTGGAGGAACCTGTTGAAGACAATAGTGGGAAATATTCCTCTACATCGCCGAATTAGAAAGAAACATCGTGATTTGTGTTCTACGAAAGAATCTGGTTTCACTAAAGTAGTTTTTGTAACATAAGAACAGTTATTTCCTGTCACGTAATGTAACATTTTTTATAGAAAAGGACGTTTTTGCCACTATTTGAATAAGAACTCTTCCGGCCAGCTGCTCTGATTAGTAGTTCTCCACGTTTTCTCTGATCAATACGAGGCGAATGTCAAATTAGTATCCCATCAAACGGGCCAAGAACCGTGCGCAATATTTCCTTCCTCTTCCTTATCCTAACCTCTCTCCTTATTTATAACTCCACATCCGTATTTATATGCACTACACTACCACACATGTCGGGAGATCAGAGTTTGTTCCGGCTGGGGCGGTGCCCAGATGGCATTGAAACCTTAAGAAGGATATCTCCCGCAAACTGACGTGTAGGTCCCCGCCAGATCTCATCCCAGTGGGGAGGAAAACCGCTACTTTTCGAAGTAAAATACTTAAAACACTAACCGAACAAGTGACAAGTGACCATACCAGTTTATGAGCCTGAAAACAAGCAATCTACGAACGTTTTCATTGAATTATTCCTCGGTAGATCGTAGATTCCTAAATCCAGTTAGTAACATCATGAATCACTTTAAACAAAATATTCCCTTTAACAAGGTAGCTAATGTCTTATCATGAAATCAGTGAACAGTCAACCTGTCAACGGTTAGAAATCAGTCCACCAGTCTATCCCAGTTGTCTAAGATTTCAGACTCCAGTCAGTTCCAGGTTACAGAAAAACTTCCATAAATCGTTCGTTGGCAACAGTGACCCATTTCATCTGCCACCGCGCAGACCTCTGGATTGCAGAGCCTCACCAAACCCATTAGCGCCTGCCCCTGCGGGTCCGAGTCGGCCTCGCCTAACTTTCGGAGTGGTGGCCGCTTGCACCTGCACTGCCTTTCTCTCCCTTCCCCTCCCTTCCCCTCCGTGGCGGGCGCAGGGGGCGCGCGTTTAGGCGGCGGCGCAACTTTGCGATCGCGGCGTCTCCGGGCAGTGGCCACAGAGGCGGCGTATAAAACAAGTTGGCCGCGCCCCAAGTTCCGCATCGGGGCCAACTTGCTAAATTGAATTCCTGCTCCCTCCGCCTCTTTTCCTCGTCCCCTTCGCCGCCGCCGCCTCCGACGTCCCCTGGTCGGCCTCGGAGCCTCTGCAGTCGCGTGCCGCGCGGCGCTTGGCGGAGGCGGGGTCGCGATTGAAAGCGGGAGCGGGGGGAGAACGTGAGGGACGGCGACGTGTGGGACGATAGGAACGTGAAGAGAGGTTTGGGAGAGGACTGAGGGACGGCGGGATATGGACGTGTGGGACGATGGGAACGTGAAGAGAGGTTGGGGACAGGTCGTGAGGGACGATGGGACTTCGACGTGAGGGACAATGGGAACGTGAAGAGAGGTTGGGGAGAGGACGTGAGGGACGATGGGAACGTGAATAGAGGTTAGAGAAAGGACGTGAGGGACGATGGGAACGTGAAGAGCGGTTGGGGAGAGATCGTGAGGGACGGCGGGATAGGGACGTGTGGGACAAAGGAAACGTAAAGAGAGGTTGGGGACAGGTCGTGAGGGACGATGGGAACGTGAAGAGAGGTTGGTGAGAGGACGTGCGGGACGGCGGGACAGGGACGTATGGGACGATGGAACGTGAAGAGAGGTTAGAGAAAGGACGTGAGGGCCGATGGGAACGTGAAGAGAGGTTGGAGAAAGGACGTGAAAGGGTCGCTGGTTTGTAAGCAAGATTAGGATCGATGGTTTGCATGTACTGAGCGGTGATCAAATAAGACAGGCAAGAATTCGAAAGAATTTATACCGAAGATTAAAGAACAAATACATGTGAATAATTATGAACATTGATGAAAGCGTAAAGTAAGATACTTGTCATGATGGATAAACATCGAACTAGGAAGAAAATGATATCTGGTCTCAATTGAGTAAGATCTACAAATCTTTCTCTATAAATTCACGATTTGAAATGATGTCCTTTTGGTATGTCACAGACTTTGTGATCCTTAGATCGTAGAAGAATGCTCCTGATACATCCTGTCAATAATTCCATTTCTCATACTAAGAACTCCACGATATCTTGCGAACTTTATTGCGAAGTAAAGCAGAACGTGAATGTTTAATAGGTTAGGATACTAAAATATTTTAGTTTCATTTAAACTGTGATGCATAATGTTAATTTTTTTATTCAAATAAATATATATGTCAAAGAAGGTATGATTGACAAATTTTCTTCATGCAAGTGTTTTCTATACGTTCTTCGAATTAGGAATGCCAATTGTGTAGTGAGGCAGAAACTAAGCAAGTCACGCCAAAATTCCCATTATTCGTAAATGTTAATACCTCGATTTTGGTGGAAGTGTCATTTCTTGTTACTGTCCACACCGCGTCATGGGAATGAACAAGAAGATAAGTCACACTTCGACCAAAATTGAAGCATTACCATTAACAGTAAAGGGTGACTCTGTTGCTGGAGTGGCTTATCCACTGCCCCAATCCTTCAAAGACAGATGGTCAAGGAACTCGAACAACTACAAATGAATGCCTTTGGATTCCGGAGGATCTTCAACACTATCTAATGTGGACTCGTCAAAGAGTGGAATAGTGAGACTAGGTAGATTACGTACTCGCTCGTAGAAGTCTCATCCCCTCCTGAGGACAGTCACTCATTGGCATTCGCTTTCCTCTGCTCATAGTCTATTGCATGGTCTAAGCTAGAGAAAAATAAGGTATTGATTTAATTATTGATATAATATATTTATTAATTGATGTTTAAGCTGAATGTTCTTTGTGTTGGATATGACAGATAATGTCAGAAATCATTGCAGAAAACCGAAGTTAGCCAACAAATATCAAGTAACATTCCATTCTGTCAGGACCACCAATTTACACTACCATTTTATCACTATATTATAAATTAGTAAATCAATTAGCGCTCTCCTACCTTTAAGATGTGTTTCAACTATTTTATCTACAAGCATATATGAAGTAGGACGTATATTAATGTGGGTGATTTATTTAATGATGTCCAGTGGTCTAACAATTCCGTTTCAATGAGCGAAGTAAATGCTCAAAATATTTTCACAACATCTCTGCAGAAACTGTACCATTATCTCATTACAAATGATCTCGAATTTTTTTTTTCGACAACTTTACTTAAAATTGACTGCCACAAGGTAGAATTTCGAAACGTCAAATTCCGCTCCCACAAAAGCCTTCTCTCTGCAAGCGCTGCGAATTTCGTTGCGGAAAGGGAGTCGATTTGAGTGGAGTGATCGTGCATGGCGTGGAAAAACCCTGGCTGTCGGCCATCATAAAAATTGTTCGCCGGAAATAGAGGCTATTCGCCGCGTGGAAAAAGGGAACTGCGACAACGAGAAAAGTCACGGGATTCAGCTTCCCTTTCGCCCTTTTTTAAACAGGCGGCCGGAGTACTTAACGCGGGAATTTACGTTTGGCGCCGGTAACGTTTATTCAAATTAGCTCGTACACTCGCAGAGGTCTGGTAGGCCGTATTTAAATTTCAAACTCCACTCTGCACGTAGTTTGCAAATCTTATTTCTGTCTGGTCCGAGCAAGAGGGATCCCCACGTTATATCGTGTAAGCTCTGACCTTTCAGGAAAAGAGAGCGCTCTGACAAAATATTTATTTTGAGGAGTGCTCTAGATTGCGTTCTAGTTCTTACCACTCGTGTGCGAACTCTAAATGAAACGAATAATCCAGACTGTATATCTAGTGTTGTAGTTTTATTACATAATGATTATTTACTCCCAATTTTCACACATAATTTTCTTTGTTGTAATTGGAGCTTCTAGTTGTAGGCTTAAAGAAAGAGAAGCAGAAGCTACGGGACCGGAAATGCAAAAAAAAAAAACTGTTTCGATCAGATTTACTGAATTTCTGAAAATGTACGCTTTTGCGGCGGGAATCAATGGTTTCTTGGCTGACCGATAGACATTGTCTGTGCTCAGTCCACCTCGATGCGGTTCACTCTGAAACAGTAGGACGACCGAAACGTTGGTAACTGCCTCGGATACAGCGACTCCTAGGCAGCAAAGAATCTAAAATTAATGTCTTCTCTAAAACGTGTCATTCAGCGATTTTCTATAGTGTCATGTTTATTGGTGTAATTCAAATTAAATACATGGTAACAATGCATGTCTTCCTGCGCAAGTGAATTGCGTAAGAAATGATCGAAATGAGACTACATACCTTCTAGGAAGATATGAACACCTGATGAGTTTATGGAACTCTACAAACACAAAGTGGAAAATAATGAGAAACCATCGACACAACAGCGTCATCAGGCAAACTCATCAACTAGATACACCTCAAGACACCCAAACTTCACTCGGTAGGGAGCTGTGCCTCTCTGTGATGTCGTGTGCGATATCCTTTTTTCGCAAAATCGTAAATGTATTCCCGCTGGAGAAGAAAAATGGCGCACACAATGGCGACAAAACTTTCGATTCACACGGTCAGAGATGGTAAGTTGAGTTTTACGAATGGAAAACGGGGAAAGCACCACCCCCGCGATGGCCCTGAAAATGACGAAAGTGAGGCACTTAGCGTTGTGAGTACTCGGCACTCACGGTTTCATAATTCCGTTCGTATCATCGAGCGTTTGGCGGCTGTGACACACGTTAAACCTCGCACATACATTATCTTTCGAAAACAAAATATCAGCATGCAATTGAAAATAATGCATTTTATTGCAAGGGAGGGTTTCACAAGCTTCTGACTCTTCGTATTGTCAAAACAATACGTTTTTAATATTTTCAAACGTAATTTTTCATTTCTGTTCGCATGAATGTCACTATTATGGATAACAGAACCCTCACCACGGAGATTCGAAGGTAACGTTTTACTCTGTGGAGCATCGCGCTTTTAAAAACTAGGAAAAGTTGGACGTGGTAAAGTTACTGAAACCTGGACGGCATGGGGTTAGGTGAAGAAAAGGTGATCGGCACGGGTATGGTCGAAATGAAGGTAGGGAAAGATGAGCGCAGTGTAGTTACGATAAGCTCGGTGACGCATTGTTGGGCGTGCTAAAGTCATGGGAAGGTCTGCGGCAACAGGTTGGGCGAAAGGAAGTTACTAAAGCTGGGCAATACGAGGTAAGGCGGGATGATACGAGAAAAAGATGATCGTACGAAGCTGGGCGAGGTAAAGTAAGAGAAACTGGGTGCGGTGAAGTTACCAAAAGCTGAACGGCACGGGGGGGATGTAAAGTGAGGGAATGTGAGAATACGGTGAAGTTACCGAAGTTTTGTCGGCATGGGAGGAAGCGAGGTTAAGCGATAAAAAGGTGTGACGGGATTGGGCAAGGTGAAGCGAAGGAAAACTGGTCGGAAAGGAAGTGGGCGGGTCCAAGTAATGGAAAGGTGTGTGATACGGGATTGGGCTAGGTGAAATGTGACAAAGCTGGTCGTCACGGGATTGGATGGGGTGAAGTGATATAAAGATGTACGGTACGAAGTTGGACGGGGATAACTGATAGAAAGATTTTCGGTGTAGTGTTGGGAGAGGTGAAATGAGGGAAACGGGCGGGTCATGGCGGGGTGGGGCGGGGAGACGACGCTTTGATGCCACCCCTTGTGTCCCAGGGGCGCGGACGGCGGCGGCGATGCGCAGTTCCCAAAAGCTGAGCAACACGAGATAAGGCGGAATGAAATGATAAAAATATGGTCTGACGTGGTTGGGCGAGATGAAATGAGAGAAAGCTGGGCGCGGTGAAATTACCAAAAGCTAGACGGGGTTGGGCGTTGTGAAGAGAGACAAAGCTGGAGATGACCACAGGTACGTACATCAGGGTGATCTGATGGGGAGATGTACGGTACAAGGTTGGATGGAGTGATCCGATGGAAAGATGTGTGGCGTGATATTGGGAAAGGTGAAGTGAGGAAAACGGGCGGAGAGACGTCACTTTGATGCCACCCTGTGTACTCAGAGGGGCGCAGACGGCGGCAGCGATGTGAAGTTCCCAAAAGCTGGGCAACACGAGATATGGTGGAATGAAATGAAAAAAAAAAGGTGATCGGACGCGGTTGGGCTACGTGAAGTGAGGGAGGCAAAGCTAGGCTGCAAGGATTTGGGCGGGGTCAAGTGGTGGAAAGGTGTGCGGTACGGGGCTGGGCGAGGTGAAGTGTGGAAAAGCTGGTCCCCAAGTTGTTGGGCGGGGTGAAGTGATATAAAGATGTGCGTCACGAGATTGGACGGGGTGAACTGATGGAAAGATGTACGGTACGAGGTTGGGAGGGGTGATCCGATGGAAAGATGTGCGACGCGGTGTTGGGAGAGGTGAAGTGAGGGCAACGGGCGGGTCATGGCGGGGTGGGGCGGGGAGAGGTCGCATTGATGCCACCCCGTGCGCTCCCAGGGGCGCGGACGGCGGCGCGCCCCGAAGAGCGTCGCGGCGCCGCAGTTCTTCTGTCATGCGACAGCTCATTACGCAAACAGCCGAGCGGGATCAATACACTTGGGCGCGTGACGGGCATGACGGCCCGCCGAAGCCCCGGAGAGGGCGGCGATTCGGCGCCGCGCCGGGCGAGCGCCTTCAGAATGCACTCGAAGGAAGCTGCGATTCCCTAGGCAAACATAACTGTTTTCTTAAGTAATAACTATTGATTTTCGTATTTGTAGGTCAAAATAAACAGCATTTGTTTTCGCGATGATGTGCGCCTTTGAGAAAAGGTCTGACCGAGTCCGTAGCACAAAAATGTAAATGGTTTCGGGGTAGCCGAGATGAACAGCGTAAATGTTTATTCTTTGTGATAAAATCCCAAATATAAAAAAAAACGTTAATAAACTTACAGTTGACAGTTAAAATTTAAACATTTGTGAGAGGCTTATTGAAAGCAAATTAAGGGAACCTTGACATAGGGTATAAACCTGTAATAGAATAAAAATAAAAATAAACAGCCTATAAAAACTTGCAAAAAACGTTTCTCGATCAAAATTAGATTTTTCGATTTTTTCCCTCGTAGGTGTAGGTTATCTTATAAACCCTGAAATAGGGTATTAACCTGTAATAGAATAAGTGATTTAAAAAGCCCATACAAACGTGAAAAAAAATTCCTATTAAAATTATTTTCGATTTTTTTTTCGTAGCTGTAGGTTTTCTTCCTAGGTTATTATTAAATCAAAGTACTACAGTAGAGTGCCGTAAGTAAACACACGATTAAATATTTTAAAGCTCTTAATAAGTATTTCATTTTTGAACTGTTATCACTCTCCCGCTACCCGTAGCATGAATGCACTCACAGTTGGAACACTTTGTCATCTTTAAAAGTAAAAGAATGTGAAGGAATCTGACAGGAATGTTCCAGTGTGTCAATATGATTTTGATGTGATAAGCTTAATTTGTATTCAATATATTCTAAATTTCTGGAGGCATCGTAAGCCCACAGGTGCAATACTAAAGAATACTGAGCATTTGAATTATTAAGTATTCTGTGTAACATTTTGCTACGTGTAAGAAGTAAATAAAGTCATGCTAAATCGTTAAATACCTTATAAAGTTTTAAATCGCAGAATATTCAGAAAAGCGTGCCTTGACTGAAATAAAAGGAAAATAATATTATTCCGTATTCTTTCTTTTCCGTTTAATTATTTAGCTTTTGTGACTTGTACATAATCTCCCAATTATAAAATATCAAATTAAAAATATATAGTTTTAGTGTTTTTGAAATAATTTTGCCATTTGACTAATGGCAGTGTACGAATATTTGCCTATATAGGAAGTAATACCAGATCTAGAACTGAGAGGTAAATAGTAGCTTAGAAATCGAAGAAAGACACTATGCAGTGACATAAACATTGTCACGTGCTGATAGGTTTCAATGATTTCATCATAGCGATTTTGTCTCTTGTGTAGAAGACGGGACAGGAAAAAGCAAATAGCTTTTGTCTGAAGTCGCTAATGGGATAGCTTCATCGTGGATATGACTGTTGACATACTGTGTGTTTCATGAGGTACTGTGTTTTGGAGCGTTGCCGCAAGTGTTATCGAAGTCTGTCCTGTGAAGTAATTATCCGCAGTGATGTACGCCATCTCGTCTAATCTGGTGTTTACAGCTTGAGAAACAATGTTTTGCACCTCTTAGGGGGTACTAATTGAAATTTATTTGTTGATAACATGGGATCTTCACGGGTTCAGAAAAAGTAATATTTGCATGCAAAATGCAACTTGTAAATTCTTGTAAACCTAACTGAAACATAAATTCATGAAAACACACACGCCAAGTGCCAACCTTATTGTTATTCCTTAACATCATTAGAATAAAACACGCGAATCTGAGAATAGTTTAAAAAGCACGCGAAGGTCAACATATTCGCATATCTAATGACATTTACAGCATTCCAGACCTCCCGGGGCGGTACTGTGCAACTATGTACTTTAAAGGAATTCGCTATGAGCTTAGATTTATCGTTCAATTGTAGTTCAAATAAACATTAATTTCAAAATACATTATAAACTAGTGGTAATAAAACAGCGCGTACTTTCTTCGCTCGTACTTCCACGCAAAATTAAGCCAAAAGTTCAAAAATTTTCCAAAAATTGTACTTGACCTTTTTTCAAAATCTATCTTTAAGGAGCAGATTTCATTGAAGGGAAAAATCCGTATCTTCATAATTGTAGTTGCAGGAAATCGCTGAAAAAACTTTTGTATTTTTGCAATTTTCGTAAAATCAGTTTTCAATGAAAACGATACCTGCACCACTCTCTTAAACGTCCTTCACGCTGTGCAACAACAAAATGTAATAAAAAACGATGGGGCCATTTGTTTTTGAAAATTTCGAAACTGTCCCAGGGGCTGGCTTCATAGAAAGTATCGCCCAAAATTGGAATATCGGTTTCAAATTCAAGGGGCCGCGTCATCAGTCAGATCGATACTAGAATGCCCGGTTTGGAAAAAATCGGTTGAACGGTTTAGCCAGCAACTGGTGGAGTTATTTACGGATGGACGCACAGACCGATGTTTTGCCTTCATTCGAGTTTTCGGTAAGGTCCCACAAAAATGTGGATTCTGGCTACGCCAGGTATTAGAGGATATCTTTCTGAAGTTTCCAACCGAATTTATCCACTTTTTCGTTACCAGGGCCCAGTAATAAGAGTTTCTCTGCAGAAAATTCGCCGTTTTTGTGCAACATTACAAAACTTTCTCTCTGTGTAAGCTGTAGCGCGAAAGTAAAGATAAACTGATTGATCGCACTAAATGGCATTGTAAATGTACGAGTAATGGTGAAGAAAAAAAATCCGCAATGTTCAAGGGAGACTATAAGAATGGTGGGCGTCAGGGTGAAAAAGGGCATATTGCGAAGAGCCAACTGAGGGACGGGGGCGTGAAAGACGACGTGAATAACAAGTGCAGGCCGTGGCACGCCCCATTGCCCCCGGCTGCCTTGACATCTGCCGCCGCCGCCTCTCCCGAGGTGGGGCGACGCGCGGCGCGTGGGTGGGCCAACGACTCTCGACGGCGCACGTGACGGGAGGGACGGGTTGGAGGTGGCGTGCGCGTGTGTCGGCAGCTGCCGCGGCCCGCGCACGCCGCGCTCGCACGCGAAGGCGCCGCGCACGCACGCACCCGCCCACGCACGACTCGCGCCACCACGTCCCTGGCCTCGGCGCCCCGGCCCCGCCCCGATTTAACTGTGGATGAATTTGGTTCAATTCACACATCCCAAATGAAGAAAAAAATAAACCAAAGCTCAGATGTAATGTATACAGTGTGTGCAGGGAGGAAACGTCGAAACGTCGAAAATAAGCTCTGAAGACAATTTTAAGCATATTTTATCTAATGAACTCCATGGATATTTCGAATGGTACTCACAAGTTGATTTGAAAAAATACTTTCTATGCAAAAATTTGCATTGCAGAAACATGTAAATTGTTTATTATTTTCAAAAGGAATTTGTATATTTGTTCAGAAAGAAATATTAACACAGAAATTTAAAAAAGTACAGTTGATTTGTGTTAATTGGGTGCTTTTTTTTATTTCTGTGGAAGACGTGTCTCGAACGTGATCTTATTCCCATCGCCTAGCTTATTTGCCCTCCCTAAGCTTTCTTTGTCACACAGCTGCAGAAATTAAGACCAATTATATTAGAAAGCTACAGCTACATTTTGTACCGGTCAAAAATTGAATCTGGGAATGACTCCTAGTATGACAGCTAGCTAGTATGCCTTTTTTTAACGAGAAAAAAATGCAACGGGCAAAGCTCGAATAGATACTTAGATGCCCATATCGTCTTGAACTACGAAAATTCATTGCTTACTTCAATAGTGTTTATTGTAACGTATTTTCTGGATTTATGATGTATTATTTATTCATGAATCAAAGAGAATTTCTTTATTGGTTTATATACGTTCTCAAGTTGTCCAATAGTTGATATTCGTTATAATCATTTCACTGAAATATATTTGTCAATATTCATCTTCGATTGAAGTGATTGTAACAATCATTTTTCTTTGTTTTAGGTGAGTACCTGACCAATGGAAGTAACAAAATGAATCCTAAACTTAACATACAAGGCGTGTGATGGTAAGTGTCCAGAATTATACTCAAACATAAATCCTATTGCAATGGATTATTTTTTTACAAAAGTTATGGAGATTTCAGATTTGTCCAAAATGACTTCATAGGTCTTTCTTATACGATAATGTGAAATTAACGGCAATTTCTAACGTACATGTCATTGTTAGGATAAACCTGAAGCTGCAGAAATGGCAAGAACAATAAGCTCATCGAGAATAAATGGAATCTACGTTCATTTAGAAGTTAGGACAGTAATGCTGCTACAGTTGCATTAATTGCGACAGTTTATTATATATAAGATAGGTAAATATATCGCGTTGTTAAAACTGCCATTAAGCTTGCTGATTTCAGTTTAAGAATGTTTTTAACATCACTTTGTCAATTAAAGAGTAGTATGCTGTTTATTACAATAAAATCCAATAAAAAATGTACCCCTGGGTGGTAGTTAGTAGCTTGGTTGTGTAAATAAAATAAAATTACTATAACAAAAACACGTTGTATCAGAAAACCTTCATCTATCAAAAAACATGTTCATTGCGCACAAACAGTTGATGTATTTCTCTATTTCTATACTCGCCCTATATGCAATTCTATACTCGCTCAAAGTGGCAATTTAATGGTAGTTCAATTTTTTACACACTTTTCACAAATTGTATTGCAATTTACGTTTGTGTACATCCCGCGTATTGTATCGAGAGAATTCAGAAGAATATAAGAAACAGGCAAAATGGAAGAATTGTAGCGTTAGTAGAGCATCGTTCTTTTATTGCGCCTTATTCAGTTCTTATGCCCATCCGCCTCTCTCCCCATTTCATTCCGCGCTGAACAAACACCACCTCTTATTTCTCCTCCATCGCACACGCACCGCATCCATCACCCACGTCGCTTCCATCGCCGCCTGTCGTTTGTGAGAGCTCTGCGCCCACCCCCCTCTCCATTACTGCGATCATACCCGTCGTTCTCGCGTTGACCACCATCATTGCTCACGTCTTTCTTTCTCCAGGCGCCCCTCATCGCTTCGCCCCCGGACCTCTGAACTTCTTTCCACGCGTTATTTCCGTTCTCGTTCCCATTCTCATCCTCGACCGGCCGCCTTTCTTTGCCCTCGTAGCTGCGCCGCCCACTCGCCCGTCCCCCGCGACCGCCCAACTGCCCGCCCGCCCGCCCGCCCGCCCAACTGCCCGCCCGCCCAACTGCCCGCTCAACTGCCCGCTCAACTGCCCGCTCAACTGCCCGCTCAACTGCCCGCTCAACTGCCCGCTCAACTGCCCGCCTGCCTGCCCGCCCAACTGCCCGCCCACCTGCTCAACCACCTAACCACCCGCCCGTTAAACTGACCGCCCCACCGCCCGCCCAACCGCTCAACCACCCAGCCGCACGCCCGACTGCCCGAGGGTTGCGGCAGCGGTGCTCGTTCAACTGCCCTATCGCGTCCCGGCGCTTGAGGGCGGCGTTGTTGTGGCAATTAATATGGCTCTTCTCGGCCGGCTCCACGGTTATGGCGGCGCCGTTGGTGCTGAGCAAGCACACGGCCGCGCAGAGGCCAGGGGCGGAGGCGGCGGATGGCCAGCGGCCCCTTGCAAACTGACGCACGAGGCGAACATCTCGAGGAAGGCGAAGCTGCTTGGAGTGCTGTGCTGGGGATAAAGACTGGAGCCTAAGGAGGTTAACGTTGGGAGGAAGGGTGGTTGGAGCGGAGAGACCATGTGGTTTCAAAATAATGCGTTTAGATTGTAATTTCAGAGCGCGACTAAATCTTGTTTATTGTCGTCAATTAAAGTCAATCATCGTCGCTCAAAGAAATGTGAGGAACAGCATAATTTTCTTCATGGAATAAATTTTCAAAAACAAAACATACAAAAAATTCATGCGCAAGTTGTGAATCGTCGAGATCTTTTTTCAATAATTTGCTTGTCATTCATTATTCGAATGTAGTATAATGTAATTCAAGAAATAATACTAAAACTAGTACCAAAGGCGGAATTTCGTGGACGATGGTGAACGAAATCTTTAGTACTTCTCTACAAAACAGATGTCGGTGTGAATTCTGAATGAAATATCTGGAGATTTTATTGTTTATACAAAATGTCTTTCACGTCGTCCCACATTATATATCTTTTAGAATATTTAAGACAGGATTTCAACCTTAACTTCATTTGCACTACATGTTTTTTCAAGTAAACAAACATTTTATACTGACAGTATAACATCTACCCAACACTCAGAGTAGTAGTTGCCGCGCATGATTAAAAAGTGCAAGAGGTTTTGTACGTGGCGAAGTGTTACCCACCAGAGAATGATAAAAAAAAGCGAGAACATGACGCCTACAGATTTGCGTCTGAAAGTAAACGCGCATTATTTCCTTCTTAATATCCACTGTGGGTACTTGTAACTTGGCGTAGAGCTGCGGGGCAACAGGGACCTCTTTAAGCGCGGGCGGGGAGATGGAATGGGAGGATGAGGGGAGGGATGGGGTGAGGCGGGGCGGGGTCGGACGCCACTTGTTGTCGCTCGCGCACCCCCTCCTCTCCCCGCCTGAACTCCATCGACCGACGGGGCCCCGTCCGCCCGGCGCCGCCTTGCCTCTCCCTCCCCTCCACGTCCCGCCACGCCCCGCCTCGCCCTTCCGCTTTTCTCCTCCACTCCCCTCCCGTCTCGCAGCCGCGTCCTTTCTCCGTCCCCCCTTCACAGAAAGGGCGGAGCACGTAATGCTGCGGAGAACGAGAGGGCTATGAAGTTGCTTTGTCATAAAACAAGAACGCCCTATGAACTCGTGTTTATTTGCTCGTCTCTGCAACGGACGGAAGGTCTTTTGTTCCTCGGACAGATTCTTCCATCTTGTGTCTCCGGATCGTTCGGGGGAGATTTCCTGGCTTCCTTACGTCATGCCACCGTCCACAAAGCATTGTGCGTCCTGTCCTTTCACTTCTTAGATGATGCGTATTATGTTTGTTTGCATGTCTGTTGCCTTTTCCTTTTTCATTTCCAGGCGCTCCCCGATCAATTCCTCATCCTTTCGTTCAAGCGTTCAGTGTATATTCACGTGTTAGTCCTTCACTATTCCAGTGCTCGTTGACGTATAGTTTCTTTCTGCAAACTTCCAATTGTTTTTCTGAGGATGCTAGAAGTGTCGCTACAATAGAATCTACTCTTCCGACCGGTTTTATTTGATAGTGTTCGATCGCGAGTTTTATGTTACTACTTCATATTGTAAACATTTGTATTGTTTGTATTTCATTTGTACTTCATATTGTATTCATTATTATAAACAAGTACAACATACTCATGACATACTTCCTTCCTGCGTTCCTTCCCTCCTCGCAAAAGTATGCCACATGTTAATATTTCAATTAAATTGAAATTCCGAACATTGCATAACGTTAATAAATTTTCTGATAAAATTATACAATTTAGAAACGTGTTTTCTCGAATATCTGAGATCATGCAAAACAATCGTAACGAAATGAATGTAATGGCATCTCTCTAGCTGATCCACATTCAACCGTTTCACGTTTTGGAGGCAAACTACTCCTCTTTTCATTCCCCGGCATCAAAATTTATCTGGTCAATTTACATTCTGACGTGCGAGCCTGCGGGCCGGCGCTTCTCAAGAAGTCTGAATAATTTCCCTCCATTTGAAGCGCGTTTCCGAGAGGAGCTGAGCGGAGCGTAGAGGCGCGGCGTTGCGTGGCGTGGCGTGGCGCGGCGCGGCGCGGCTCCCTCGCTGTGATGTCACGAGTAATCCGTCTGTCAGCGCGGACGTTTTTCTTGCAAGCGGATAGGCAGACGAGCGACGAAGGCCGGCGAGACGGAGAGAGCGGGGAGGGGATGGGTAGGCAGTCGGCCAGCGACTGACGGACATCCGCCCGACCAACGGCCAGACGGACGCCCCCTCCCGCCCCGCCCCGCCCCGCCCCGCCCCGCCCCGCCCCGCCCCGCCCCGCCCTGCCCCGCCTCGCCCCGCCCCGCCCCGCCCTGCCCCGCCCCGCCCGGCCTCCGTCACCCACAGTCCGCGCCCACGCTCCAGACGTCTCCACACTTCTTGCACTTGGAAACTCGTCAAACGCCGTTGAACAAACAGCCGCGAAGAGGGTCGAAACTATTATAAATGTATGAGCGGTGAGGAGGAAAACGTTGATACCCACTGCTCACTGGTTCTGAGAAAACGTGTCACTTTTCTGCGAAGGAACGAAAGTGGTGTTGTTTATTAATGTGTGAATATTTCCGTCGCAGAGAGGAAGTTTTGTAATTTGGAAACTCCAAATTCTCTTGTTACCACCTCTCCTGTTATGTATAGATCATTTCGCTCTCTACACTCAATCATTTACGCTCCCTGATTACTCTGCCTAACAATGAAAATGTTTCAGGCGGAAATATACCTTATTCTTATGTATTTCAATCAACTGACTTCAAAAATCACCATAAAAATGACAAATTGGTTCTTAGTTTGGAGATAGTGACAAGCCAGTTTTTAGAGTTTACATTTTCAGTTTGAGGGAAATTTTGTTTTTGAGAGTTGTTCCTCCCGTCAACTGACGAAACATTACGTTTTTTTGGCTGTTTATCGATTATAAAAACAATTAATATTCCAGTGACTGAGAATTTAACATTGTTTCTGTGGTCATTAGTGCACGATTTCTGGTTTTGTAGTGCTTTTGAAGTGTACAATTTGTTAAATCAAGAACCCCACCTAAATATGTAAATTCAGTGAATAATTTTTGTTATATCTGTGGTGAAATCACATTTTTGATATAGACTTAGATAAAGACTACCTATCAGCATTATTTTCAATTGAAGGAACGAGACCAGGACGTCATGGGTTCTTTAGGTTGTAACTCTTGTTACATGCTGAGCGCAAATGGAAAGTTTGTGACTATCAAAAAGAAGTGACTGCCTTTTTTATGTATTGTGGGCAGCATAAAGAGGAAATCAAATCACATTATATTCAAGCAGATTGGCCAGCAAAAAAATTTAACTCGAGCGAGAAAATGTCGTGCTCGATCCTTTCGTATACCCAAAATATGATCTTCTTCCCTCCCTACTTATGAAGCTGTGGTCGATGAACAATTTTGTCAAAGCTCTGAACCAAGAAAGACTGGCCTTAGGTATTTAACAGAAAATTTTTCGGTATAAAATGGTGTAAAATTTAAGGAAGGTATTTGTGTTGGGCCACAAATGCGACAACTTGTAAAGGATTCTATGTTTGAATGGGTTTTGGAGGGCTAAGAAAAGGAAACTTTGAAAGCATTCAAGGGTTTTGAGGCAACACTAGAGTTGATAGTAACACTCGGTTTGGTGGCGATACTTCTTCAAAAATATCATGAACTCGGATGCAACATGTCTCTTAAAATCCATTTTCCCACCTACAGTATTCCCCTCCTAGTTATGCAGTGATAAAAACGGAGAAATATTCGATGAGGACATTTCCTTAATGGAACAAAAATATCCGGGCCGTTGAAACGAAGCAATGCTTGCGTTTTACGGCTGGCCTGTACGTAGAGATGCTCCGGAACTCACAAGAGCGTGAAGACAAAAGACAGCGATCTCAGGAAACCCATCCACAATTCTCTTCAAACGCAACAATTAAGTATTTTTCCATCAATTTAGAACTTTTTATTTGTAACTGTCATTTAAAAATATTCAAGCAAACTTTCCATGTTATTGGCACGTATTATTAAAAGCTATAATTTTCTCTTAGACTGTGAAAATTTTTCCGTCTATTGAAATATTTTTGTACATTACTTTTCTCAACCCAAAATTAGGTACATTTGACTTAAAAAACGAAGGTAAAAATAAAAAAAGTATGTTGGCCAGTATTATTCACTTTCTGTTTGTTCCTTATTGTGTATTGTATAAAATATTCGTATAGTACATTTATAATTAATGCCAATTTCATAAGTCATCCAAGATACCGACTAAGCAAAGAATTATCTGGTTGAAACTAACGGGCAGAAAATGGATGCTTCAGGGAAAGGAATCTCCTCCATTTGTTCTTAACGACGTTACTCCATCATTTGAGCAGAAATTTAAAAAAGTGCTGTAGGATATTACTAAATAGTTGTGCAAACCAAAAAAGGAAAGTTGTTCATTTCCTTTTATATAAATATGTCGCTGAATTTAAACCTCTCTGGCCACGACGTTTTGTGACTTCATAAAAGCGACGAAAGATTTACGTGCCGCACAGGAAGAACAATGTCGCAGGTGGATTGGCCGGGATGCGAATAAATCGCGCGTCGCCGGTTCCGCCGCGAGGAGCGCTGTCTTCGCGTGGATCAGCGTGAGCCTCCGGTCCCCACGTCGGGGGGGGGGGGGTGACAGCGCGGGTGGGCCTCTTAAATCCGTCGCCGACGGGCGAGGCCTGGACCAGCTCTCTTAGGCCGTCTGGGATCTGAACGTGGATCAGGGTAGCGAGCTAGTCCTTCCGATTCCTAGTCCAAAACGACGGCGTTTTTACGCTTCCAAATTCGATTTGCTAGATGAGATGGCTTCGGTTTTGAGAACCATTGATAGGAGAGGTCATAAAGGACGAGATGTTGCATGATGTAGTATGAGGATTCGAGAAAGCGAAATAGACGACTCGAGCAAAGTCAACTAGATTATTTTTCAATGGAAATAAATCAATTTAAGTTACGCAATATATCACAGCATCGCGCGTTTTTAACATGTTTCAATACGTTATTCGGATGCATGCGTCAATTTAAACGTGTCAGTACGTATTTTATTACGTTTTATAGTTGGAAAAGTAGTTGCTGGATGTCCAGCCTTTCTACCTAGTGTACAAGATACCTACTATATTTAATACTGCGATCAAAAGTTGAAACCTCATTTTTACTGCCCAAACATATTTAAAATAGTTTCATCATTACATATTTCTGTAGGGTTATTAAGAATATCGGTTTATTAAGAATGTTTGTTTTCATACAAAATATTGGAAAATTCAATTTGTGCTTGAATTGAAAGAAAGAATTTAGATAAATCAACACATGATTCGATAAAAAGGGATATTACTCATATAATAGCTTTAGAACAGTGAATAGAAACAGTCATGTGGCAGAAAATATTACCACAGAAATTACGGTAAGCCATCTCTTAGTACGACTGCTAGGCACTCAAAAAATAGTTTAACGAAAAAATAAGAGATATAACAAATACATTTGTTTAATTTTATTGAATTATCTCTGCATTAGACATCAAATTCCTCTAAAAAATCTTATTACATAACGCAAGCCAAATAACACCGACCTCGGTGGAATGTATCTCAGATAAATGGCCATTGTGAAATGTTCTTTTTGCTGCCCGCAAAAGAGCATATTGTCCTTACACGTTTTCTTGAGCCCTCACTACGCTAGTTGTGAGAAGTATGGGGAGTTTCGTTATTTTGGCAAAAGGAATTTTAAATCAAATTTGTAGTTCCTTTTTCGATGCAAAAAGTTTCTATTACAAGGGAGTGAACATTTCTGGTTATCACATTTTGTCTACAACGTTTGTTGCTATAATTTATTAATTCAACTAATGTTGGCAAAGGAGTTGGGGTAGGTATTCCGGGGCTAAAGAAAACGTGCACGTGTAATACCTAGGTGTGTTCCGAGAGAAGCGCTTTATTTTGGCGGAGCGGCGCGGCGAGGCGTCGGGGGCCACGCGTAGCCCACTTTCTATTTGCGGCGGCGTCGGCGCTACCCTGTGCCGTGCCGTGTCGTGTCGCAAGCGACGCACGCGCGTGGTCACGCGTCCCCACGCGAACGTAGCCCTCGAGGGACCCGAATGTTCTTGGCTGTCTGGGAGACGCCGCGTCCAAGGCCCAGGTGCCGACGTTTCTGTTGCCGTTCTGCGACCTTCCTTAGGGCGTAATGCTCTGATTAAGGTCGCAGATTGCCCTGAGAAAGGTCGCAGAATGTCCTGAGATGCATTACGCTCTGAGGAAGGTCGCAGAATGTCCTGAGGAAGCATTTCGCCCTGAAGAAGGTCGCAGAATGCCCTGAGGAAGATTGCAGAATGCCCTGAGATGCATTACGCTCTGAGGAAGGTCGCAAAATGCCCTGAGGAAGCATTTCGCCCTGAGGAAGGTCGCAGAATGCCATGAGGAAGTATGTCGCCCTGAGGAAGGTCGCAGAATGTCCTGAGTAAGCATTTCGCCTTGAGGAAGGTCGCAGAATGCCCTGAAGAAGCATTACGCCCAGAGGAGGGTCACAGAATGCCCTGAGATGCATTACGCCCTGAGGAAGGGTGACGAATGCCCTGAGATGCATTACGTCCTGAAGAAAGTCGCAGAATGGTGGCCGAAACGTCGGCTCCTGTGCCTTGGACGCGACGTCTCCCGGACAGCCATGAACATTCAGACTCCGGCCGCGGAAGCCTATGCTCTCACTGAAGGGACCCGCTCCGCTCCCCGCAGAGCACTCGTTTGAACCCTAAAGAAGTGGAGCTTCATTCTGGGATGGAAGTGACGTCTGGCACCGCAGTTCCTTGTGAATTGGAGAACATCAGACGGTTCCATAAAATAGAAGAATATCGGACTCAAATAATATATCCTCCATCGAATAATCATATCAACGATCATTCTCTGTAGCTTCAAGTACTTTCTAAAACAATTAAAATTATTAAAATAAACCAAAAAATCTAACGCACCCATTCAGGGCACCCACAGTAAATAAACCAAAAGTTTTCTATGTTTCCATTCACAACCCTGAAAAACATTTATGTATGTTGAATTGGAAGACAATAAATTTAAAAAAAGATAGAATATCAGGTACTTGTTACCAGGTGGATTACGAGGGTGAGGCAGTTATCGACTTTCATTAGCGAGTGATCATGGTATAGGTGATTTCGTTTAATTTTGAATTCGCCCTCTTGGAAAGTCGAATACAAACATAATAAATTTGACTCTTAATAATCGTGAACATTTTAGTTTGTCGTTTGTCATTTGTCGTGACTGTGAAAAATAGTATTATTTAAATATTTTGAACGGTAATAGTGATTTTGGCAAGTCCCATCCCCTACTGTTGTTCACAAGAGTTCACTCGTAAGCTAGTTTCATTGTGTTCACCTGCGCAATAATCATAAAGACTTTTTCAGAATATGATAATTATTAAGTGACAAGAATACGTGTGCCTTCAGAAACTACACACACTCGTAATGGAAGAGCTCTAATGCACATTCAACCAGGAACGAACGTACTAGTTCTGATGAGCGAAATTTCGTTGTTGATAATTCTCCCAACAGACGTTATTCACAGTTTTCGACGTGGCGGAATCCATGCGAGCGGGAGACGAGTCGGTCCCGTGAACGTATCCTTAAAATGTCAGAGCGGGGGCAGACTGCCAGGCGTGTGCCGAGCATGTTGTGTGGCCGGGGTTACTATGCGTTTTGGATATTCACTCTGTATTGAGGCCACAAAATGATTCATTATTATTTTGGACAGAAATCATTCCTATTACCTTTCTCTCGTTCTCATTTGGTTTAGATGTTCCGTGTTGAAAATCTCATATTTTAATTGTGCCTAATTTAAGATTTTGGTATCACTACATGCATTGTAATATTAACACTTATTTCTGTGAAATTCATTACATTTTTTTTAAACACAAAAAGTGCTAGAGCAATAGAAACAAGAAATAAATTATACTATGCGTTGACGAATGTAATAGACAATGTTTGTACCAGAGTATTACATTTTAGGTGCAAAAATCAAAGATTGTTTGTGCGCATGCGACGTCGCTTGATGCTGTAGGATGTTTTCATAATACAATCAAATATTAACATTTTTAATGCGCTGAAGCCTCCCAGAAATGACATTTACGGTCT
The DNA here is from genome assembly GCA_011170035.1 of Teleogryllus occipitalis. Lineage (NCBI taxonomy): Eukaryota > Metazoa > Arthropoda > Insecta > Orthoptera > Gryllidae > Teleogryllus > Teleogryllus occipitalis. The sequence continues at coordinate 30,789 of BLKR01009475.1, read as the reverse complement.
GGTTTGACTTTTTCGCATTGTTGAATATTCAACAATATTCCGATCCATAGGATATTATTGTTCTCTATTGATCGTGAAAAGTTCACTTCGCAGGTAGTCACGTATGGTTCGTAGTTTCACGCCATTCTTCCCCATTTTTATTTTTCACGCCACTTTTTATGAGAATGGAGGTCGTCAAACATAACGCATGAAAGATTCTCAGTCATAACTCGTATATGGGTGAACATAAACTCAAGAATGGAACATGTATAGTCTCTTCACATTTCCACGAATAATTCTTCTTGAACATTCAAGCGCTAGAGGGGTTCAGCCATACGAGGTGACTTTTCGTAACTCAATTCCAGCTCTTGAACTCCAATTATGCGCAGTGTTAAATCATTTTACATTGTAAATTTCCGTTACTGTTGATATTATTGCGTACGTTCATTTTATTCAAAAAATTTGTATGAATGAAATATTTTTTTACTAATCCAAATAAGCTTTTGCTGTGTTTGTATTTTTGATGTAGAAAACATTTTCTTAAGATATTCTAGGACTCCAATTGTAGAATTGTGCTTTACTCAAGCTTCTTTCGTTAAAAACGATAATTTCTATAGTATGCTATCTGAACTTCTTACGTTTCTCTTCATGGTATATAAATTATATAATAATCCTTGAAGGAGTGCAAATGGTGCTAAATTTGTTCCTTTTGATGTGCATTCATGTGATAAATTTTGGTCGTGAAATGCAGTCTTGTGAAAATATATTTTACATTGAATAATACATTTCATTAACAATTTTGTAGTAGCAAGTAGACGGAGGCCTCATTAGTGTATTGGTTTGCAATTACAAATGCATTTGGACATAAAAGTTTAATTGTGAATGTTTCTGAATATTAAACTAATCACTTTGACATGGTATTTGCAGTGAAGATCGCATAATATCAAGCAGTGTGCGCATATCTACAGTTAGTCGAAAGTCTGAAGATCTTAAAAAAAATAGCAAGCACATATTCTAAACGTCAGCATTTGTATTAAATTTTCGAGAAAATTGAAATGTCAACACACGAGATGGTATCAAATGTACAAGAAAAGATAAGGTAGCAGTGATCAAACTCACACCAGACAGTTTTTCAATGTCTCGGAGCGTAGCATAGCATAAAGTAATAGCATAATATCTGTATATTCATCCTTAATCCTGTTCCAATCGGCAGAGAAAGCTTAGGAAATCTTAACAGTTAGAACAACATTCTCGAAAAAGAACATGCTTGACTTAAAAGAGGTTATTTAGTATCTATCGCCATTTATTTCTGACTCATAATTGTAAATTACGTGCCGTGCAACAATGTAATAAGTAATAAGCCCCCTAATATTATGATGACTATGAGGTGCAATGTTACCTTTCGCAATTTGTTTTGGTAAATGTCACCCTATATTGTGTGCACGTTTATTACAAAACATTATACATTTAATTTATATTTAAAATGTGAAAATTGACGTGCACATTTGTAATGTATACTATTTTAATGTATTCAGTGTGTTTGGTTTGAAATTCAAAGTGGGTTAAAAAACACCGCCCGCCGGGCGTTTGCTCCTGTTCATGGTCCTGCTCCCGCTCGCGTGACAGTAACCAGACAGAACAAAAGAGCGAGCAGCGCTGGGCGGTTACCGAAAGTTGGCAGCGCGACGGGCGACTGGGCGTCGGGAGAGGCGGGCGGACCAGGGCGGGGCGGGGCGGGGAGACGGAGGCGGCGCGCCAGGGCGCCAGCGGGCTTCGGGTTTATGCAAAATAATCGAATCACCTTCCTGGGCCGCGAAGCCTCGCGCGCACCCGCCCGGCCACCGGGAGGAGGCGTGGCGGGGAGGGGAGAGGGGGGAGGGGAAGGCGGAGAGCGCGGAATGGAGGGCTCCGGTCGGGTGGAAGACGACGGAACGATGAGAAGCGGGAGGCCGGCGCCCGGCGAAACGTGGGTGGGACAAGTTTGTCTGAGGTGTCGTTGGCGATGCGCGCGGGGGAGTCGGCGAGGTCAGGCGGTGGATGGACGAGAGAGAAGGGCGGAGCATGCGCGGAGAGCGGGACTAGGAGGGGGAAGAAAGGGAGGAAAGCAAGGAGGCGGGAGGGGGCGAGCGACGGAGTAGGAGCGAGGCGGGGGGCGGGGTGACCCTCGGGCCGACCTGGACACCGCGCTTCCACTGTGTATGTTTACTCGAGCGGATTACCTCCGGCCTCGCCCGCCGGCCTGCCTTCGATTCCCGGGAGAGGCGTGACGGCGGCGCCTGCTGCGCCAAGCCACTCCTTTTTGGCGCGACGCGGGAGGTCGTTGCGGTCACCCCACCCCCCGCCGCCGCTGCTCCTCTCAGAAGCAGCGTTGGATGCCTTTATCTCCGAGCCACAAACGGACCGCAGTTTCTTTTCCTTGCTTTGGGAAGATCGTCCTACCTTTTTCCACATGAAAAAACCTACATCGATATGTCTTTAAACATTAGCCTACACTAGACGGTTTTGAAATGTAGTCTTTATTTTAGCATCTCGATTGTAAAATATTTTTTTTATTTCGACTTAACAATTTTTTATTTCGACTGAATAATTTTAAAACTCTTTTATATGTTTTGAAAAAATTCATTTTGAAGTCTCTGAATTTGAAATTTAAATAAGGTTGGTATTTCTCACAATGTTTAGTACTGAATTTAACTCGAATCAAACAGATATTTAAACCATATATATATATATATATATATATATATATATATATATATATATATATATATATATATATATATATATATTGTGACGGACCTGGGTTCCGATCCTGTGCATCAGTAAATTTATTGAGGGGGTCTGGGTTTCTTTTTTGCGAATGGGCTCCGGGGTAGGGTAAACATTGATACGACTTCCAAATATAATTAACATACACAACTTTATTTCAATAATTATACAATAACCTTGTAACTCTTTTTAGCTTGGACCCTAATACCTAGAATCACTGTCTTACCCGTTTACATAGTAGTCAAAATATTCGAATATGATCAAATTCAACCTGCTGGTCGTCTGGCAGCGTTGTTCATGCTCGGTTCATGCCCACCAGACGTTCGGCACCCCTCGGCGTTGGTCGGCTGCCGCTTCGGCGTGTCCATGGAGCGACCGTGGCGTCGCTGCCTCTTCCCTCCGCGTGTCCAACCGCCCTCGGTTCGGCGTTGCTCGTCTCCGGATTACACCAACTGCCTCGTCCATTCACCTCAAATATGAATTTCAATCACTATGCTCAAAATTACGATGCTGCTGCTTGCGTCATATTACTATTACGCCACACGATTCTTCTATCGGCTTTCACATCGTCATTCACAGTCGTTAGCTTCCACACACTGATCAAGTTATATCTACAGTCCTTGCCCCAATTACTCTCGTCGAACCTCTCACGAATGCGTCGCCTACACTTTACTAATATCTTCACTATTGTATTGTTCACTCACGAGTCTCTGATATCACATCTTACGCATCCGGCATTAAATATTCAGCCACGTCCCGCGCAATACGTGCGCTCCCCTACACTGCCTAGTTCTTACTACCCTGCTCTCGCCTCCCCGTCCGTTAACTCTCGTGCGTCGCGGGACCCCCTCTCGCGCTAGGCGGGAGCCGCCAACTGACGCGCCATCCGAATCGTAGAGGCCGCTTTGCGTTTCGTCTGGAAACGCGGCGCGTTTCATCCGGCGCGTTTCAATATATATATATATATATATATATATATATATATATATATATATATATATATATATTTGTAATTAAAACAATTAATAAAACATGAAATCCAAAGAACTATTTTTGAAGATAATAAACAATGTTCGCGCTAAATCGTAACGTTTTGGAAATAGCATAAGAATAAATAAATGCTTTGCAACTCATCCTCTTCATTGTGAACTATCAATTTGAGGTATTTTGCCTTTTAGTTAGTCACATCAAGGGAAGATGATATAAAAGCTATTTTTACGAAAAAATCTCACATTTTCAAGCAACCAAAGGGAATGAGCATTACAAAAGGATCCAATTTTAAATCGTTGGTTGATTCAGAGTGCCAAAGCGTATTGCATCAGGTCACATTCAGAACTCTTTGGCTACGATAATATACGTACAAAATTAACAGAATTCAAAAGTAAATTTATCTCTGGGCGTGTCGGGTTTATTTTTATTTATGCGTGCCACACATTTAGTCGCTGCAGCATCGGTATCTATGACCGTTGCCTGACGATACAGAGTACCGATGACAAGAAGATGCGCGTTCGATCTCGGACGAGTGCCCAGAATTTGAGGCATTGAAGATCAGGAAGCTCGTGACGCACCTGCTCGGATAGACTTCGTAGGTCGATGGCTCTAATCGGTTGCCTCTCTGATCACTTCAGGTGATTGACAAAACAGCGCTGTATAGAAACGAATGCTTGCGATTTCCCATTTCCCTTCCCCTTCATATTCCCTTCATTTATTTTCCCTCCAACCGCACCTCTTGGGACTTCCCATACCTTATATCGTTCCTTGGAACCTTGCTGCCGCACGATGTCTTTCATAAGCAGTGACGCACAAGGTATGAAAATTCGGACTTTGAGAATAGGTGAAATAACTACACAAATGTTTGCATTTTTTAGTCAAAATAGAAACTATTTCAATGTTTTAGATTTTCCTCGTCTTTTTGGTCATGTAAGGAAACTATAGACTCCATCTAAATGGCCTGAGGTTGAATAGTTTTCAGTTTCTGTGCGCATTAGAAACAAGTAATACAGATGATGATGATGATGATGATGATGATGATGATGATGATAATCAGAAGGAGAAGAATATATTCATGGAAACAAAATATGGCAAAATTAAGTGTCACACAATTTAAATACCTGGGGCAATAATTCAGGAAAATGGAATTGAAACTAAGGCCAATGAATTTAGACATCAAAAAATGGAAACAGCGTATTGTCTCACTCAAAATATCTATAAAAAACTGTTTATGTCAAGGACAGGAAACTGAGTAACTATATTACAGTGATAAAACTAAAATGTCTACATGACTCGGAAACAAAAACTTTTAAAAGAAAAAAGATAAAAATTATGAAAAAAAAAGGAATACAAAATCATTAGGAAATTTCTTGGTCCAAAATTCACAAACGAGTAGTACAAACTCAGAATTTAAAAAATCAGACAAGATACGAATTTTCAGTGATATCAGAAAATTTAGACAAAATTTTTTATGGACACGTCACAAGAATGAATCCTAAAGTCTTACAAAAAAATAGTTGAATTTTATGCGAATAGAAGTGAAGCAACAACTGACACTATAAAATGGATCAACTAAATTAAAAAGTACCTTAAATTATCAAGGATTACAGAAGAACACATTCAAAATAAGATCACATTTAGATCTAAAGTGCAGTCAGGGCGGATTGATTTGGAAGAAGTACCAAAGTGTAGAACAGGAAAAGCTTTGACCGAAGAGAGAGAAAATGCGCGCAGCCAAAGAATGAAAGGAAAATGGACACAAAGAAAATGTAAGAAACACATCTGAGAGCCGGCCCGGTGACCGAGATCGCTAAGGCAGTAGTATCGTAGTAATCTGGGACCGAAGGGTCACGGGTTCGAGTTCCGCCTCGGGCATGGTTGTATTTGTGTTCGTCCTTTCCTTTCACCCCTCATCACCACCATTTCGTTTCACCCTCATAGTTACCATAACATTAATGCCAATAGTGGTCGCTAATGACCTAGATGATAATGCGACCTTAAATAATAATAAAAAACAGGAGCGGTAGCTCAGTGCATCAACTGATGTCACTGCAGCGCCTCTGACCGGGAGGTCCTAGGTTCCGAACCTGACGGCGGCAGGATTTTCGACACTAGCTTTTCAGCTAGGTCGAATTCAGTCTGTCTGGAGGAGAATTCTGGCGGCTCTGATCGGTTTTCCGTGGTTTCTCCGATCAACACCAGGCGAATGCCGGAGCAGTACCCTACAAACGGGCCACGGACCGCGCGCGATCTGTCCTTCCCTTCCTTGTTCTATCCTCTCCCCTTACACACACACACTTACACTAACATGCACTACACTACCACATATTCCGGAGACCGGTCAGGAGCCAGAGCTTGTCCCAGCTGGGGCGGTGTCCCGCTGGTGGGAGAGTCCTGGTTGAAACCCCACTAGCCGACGGTAGGTCGGCGCCGGATCTCGCCATCCAGCGGGGAAGATCACCGCCATCTCCCGAAAAACATGCACTACACTAACGGGACTAATGACCAAAGCAGTTGACGCGCCCGGAAACACGAAAAAATCAATCAATCAATAATAAAAAAATCTGTACTTTGCGCGTCCCAATTGAATCTTCGCAAGAAGAGAAGAATAACAAAATTCGACAGGTCTTGATTGTAGCAACTCTTCCAACTCGCACAGTGGCTGCTAAGCGCGTTCGGCGCCCCTCGGGAGCGCTGTGGGCGGGGCGACGTGCGCCTTGGCAGAGGGCGTAGTCTCATCGGACCGCGATCCGCACTGCGCCGCCTTCCCGCTCGCCCTCGGCCGCCCGCCCGCGTAGCACGCGACGGACGCGGCGGGGCGGGGGCAGGCGCACTCGCGTTGAGCGGCGGCGATTGATTGGCCTTTCCGGGCCTTTTCACTCGGCGCGCGCCCAGCGGCCCTCGACCTCGGTCCCGGCCACAGCCCCGCAGTGGGCGCCAGCGGGATTCCAGCTGGGCGAAGCTCTTTGGGCGCGTTGCAGGACTCCAGCTTTTTGTTTACTTCCTCGCTGGAGGGAAAAAATTATATTTGCGGGAAAAGAAAACGCATTAACAGGCCCAAAAACTGATAACGAGTATTTAGAAGAACGCATTTCTAAAGCTGAAAAGAAAGTGTAACCCGTTCCTAACTTGATTAAGGGTAACACATGACGTTATGCCGAATCAATCGAATGACCAGCAAATACGAAAAATCGTCCATCGGTACCGTCATCGTCTGTGAACGTCTGTGAACAACTCTGGCGGTAAGTGTTCTAGATAATTCACACTGATATATAAAAATATGCTAAATGTAATATTTCATTATCGAAAATTGAAACAAGTTTGGCCATACTTAATAGCGACTAATTAGATGAATGGTTGCAGCACGTTGCTCATTTTTCTTCGTCTAAATTTCCTCCTTCGAACTTCTTAAAATATTGTATTAGATTGAGTTTCCAAATCATAAAATAGTGGAAGCAAGATCCCGTGAGAATGCGTTCTGCTTAATTTTATCACATATCCTACTGTGCCGAATCATTCCATTTGTAATCTTAGATCCATCATAAAAACAGTTACTCTTACTTCAGAAATTTTCTGACAATTTTTTAAAAAATGTAAGCTGATTACTACCTTGAAAAACATTTTCTTGAACAGGCTGCGTTAATTAAGAATCCAATATAATTTTTAAGTTTCATTATCTACTCTTTTTTTTTATCAGAAATGCATTTTTATTATTCATAGAATTTGATTGATTCGAAAACTTCGATTACTCTAAATTCCATGAAATACCCCTCCCCCTCGGTGCGTCTAGATTTGTTGGGTGGTGCACAGCGGGTGCAGGCCGCCTCGGCTGCTTTGGGGCGTCGGCTGACAGCAGTTCCGGGCTGACGACCTTTTTGCCGCGTGATAGCTCACTTACACCGCGTTACGGCGCTTTTCGCCCGCGGACACGCGATCTCCGTGCGCGCGGGGGCGGGGGCGGGGCGCGGGCGACGAGCGTCGGGGCGAGATCAGGCCAACGAATCGCGGAGAGTGGTCCGAGCGGCACGCGCTCCCGCTGCGGACTCGTGGAAGCGCTCGCTCGAGATAATGATCTGCGCCGCTCAATTAGCACCGACGCGAAAAAGCATTATGTGCTTCACTGCACTCGGGTTGCCGTTCGGGCGTTTGATGGTTTAACCTTCTGTGTCCTTTGATGAGGAGCGCCGGTGTTAATTCATTTTATTGCTTTCTTTTTTGCTCAATAATTACAGTTCTGCTGTTTTTATGAGAAAAACTGAGGAATGTATATCTGTAATGTGTGTTGAATATTTCTCATCCAAATTTGATGAATTGAAGGAAAAAATTGTCATGAAAGTTGTTTAGGCCTGTCAATTTACATTAATGTCAGTTCAATATTCTGGTGATCTGTCAGTTTTTTTCTGAACCTCTGTGCCTTTTCGTTGGGTTTTCATCTGAGATAGATTGTAGACAAAAGATGAACGATGGTAAATACCTTCTATAGTTGAGCTCAGGTAGCCGAATTAATGTAATAAAATTAATCAATATAATACACTAGCTGACCCGGCGAACTCTGTTCCGCCTTAACAGCGGGTCCCATCTTTTTCTCGCGTCGCACTCACTGTGAGAAACTGTACTATCCATGTTGCACTCGTGATAATAAAGCAATTGCAGATTTGTGTTTTTCTCTCAAACAAAGAAGAATTTCAAAAAAACGCTGTGATATTAAATAGATAATTAAAAAATCTATTACGCAGCAGAGCGTTTTTTTTGGAATTGATTTTTGTTTAAGAGAGAAATACAAAGCTGTAATCATAGGGACCGGCTGTTAAAGGCAATAAATAAGCAGATTTTGGAATTTATAAAGTTAAATTGTTTATTAGAAAATACAAATAAAAAAATTAAGTAGATTAATCATTCATTATTGTTCCTGTATTTTGGTGCATAGGTTGCACTCTTCAGTTAAGTACCTTCACGCGAAAACATGCGAAATCACGCGAAAACGTGCGTTCTCACACAGGAACGCTGTCGAGCGGGATAAACAGTATCCTATGTCCGTCTCCTGGCTCTAAGCTTCCTGCTCACCAATTTTCAGCCAAATCGGTACAGCCGTTCTTGAGTTATAAATAGTGTAACTAACACGACTTTCTTTTATATATATATAGATTTATATTATATATATATATATATATATATATATATATATATATATATATATATATATATAGATTAATGAAATACTGTTGCTGAGATTCTCTTCTTTGAACAGTTTGTCTCGGTATTCTGTAGTTTTGCGTCCAGATGCTTGTGCTTACGAGGAGACGTGTCAGTAGACATTCTGGTTCACCAAAAACAAACTGTAGTTATTTGGAAGCTAAGAAAAACGCAAGTTTGTGAATTAGGATTCGAGCAGCTAAGAGCCCTGTATTGATCCGGCATCATTGTACTGTCAGTATTTCTTACGACCGAAGCTCAGAACCTACAATGTGCAAATCGTATACCTCCAGAGTCTTATCAGAGGCGTGTGTCTTGAAAAGTGATGTTCTTTTGAACTACAAACTGCGACAGAAATCGCAAATCTCGCAATACACTTCCTACGAATACCACTGCATCCCGAGTTGTCATCTCGAATTTTTTTTCTTTCATATCACCTCTTTCTTTTCCTCAAACGTGCTTTTTCTATTTTCCCTCTCCCGTCTCAATCGTTTTTGGGGGGTCGCTTTTTAACAACTTGGTCATATAGCGACCACTGCGATTGTTTTAACTGTAGGGGGAACTGTAGGAACAAGTAGGGACAACACTAACGCAAACCCGAGGTGGGATTCGAACCCGCGACCCTTCGAGGTAACTACGGACGCAGGCAGCTGCGGCCCCTATCTCAATCTTATTCTGACCATCCCCTATCCTTTATTTCACTCAACCCTTCCTGTTTTGAGGCGACCTCTCGCACGGAGCGGCTTTTGGCTGCGTAGCGGCCGGCGGCGGGCCGCGCCTCGCAATTTTAATTCGCGGAGCGGCCGCGTGGGCGCGCGGCGCGGGTTTTTGCGTGGCGCAAACCGCCGCCGCGCCGCCATGAATATTTTATGCCCGGGGCGCCCGCGCCGCGCAGCATCCTCCTTCCGCGCCGGAGGCGCGCGCGGCGGCGGCCGGCGCAAGTTACGGTGGTGAAAAACGAACATACCGCGGAATTCATTTCTGAACGATATTCCCTCTCGCCTGCGTGATCAGAAGGAGAAACGAGTGAGGGAGACCGTTCATTCCTTTATTTTATGGGGTGATCTCATCTGCAGTGCAGATGAATAATTGTAGTTCGTAAATTTTATGATACTAAGTTAGTATGATTTAGAGGGCGTTTACTTTAGTGTCAGAAATGTCATTAAATTTAATGTAGATTAATGTATAGCACATGAAACTTAATTAACCTTTACATTAAAAACAGCTTCATATACATGTACATTAAATTCAAAGCATAAGTTAAAATCTGTGTAGATTTAATGTAGTGGTTCTTCCTTTTCTCCTGCCTCTCGTCATTCATATTGTATATTTATAATCGTCAGTTCATCAGGATGATTCATTCATTCCTTCCTGATATGACCATAAAGCTTTGACGCTGGCGCCGTAATGTACTTGTATACATTAAATTTAATGTGTGTTCATAATAATTACTTTAATGGAATGTCACTAAGGTGTGGGGGCTGTTTTCTTCTCCTCCTCCTCCTCATCCTCCTCCACCACCACCACCACCACCACCAGAAATGAGAGATCCAGTACCGACCTACACGTCTGCGGCTTGCAGTTTTCCTCCTTCAGATACCTCGCCAGGGAGTTAACACCCCAACCGCGCGAAGCAATAATCTCCTGATATGAGCGTAGGGCTTACAAGTGTAAAATATAAGAATGAGGCAGGAAAGTTCGTGCGCGGATCTTGGTCGGTGTGTTAGGTTTAAGTCCGTCATTCGCCTGGTGACCAATAGAGGAAACTACCAACCAAACCAAACCAAACCAAACCAAACCAAACCAAACCAAACCAAACCAGAGTTCCAAAAATCCATTGCAAACCGGTTTCAGCTATAGCCAGTCCTTAAACTAACGTCAATGAAAAATAGTTGGTCTGTCGTGCTTCAACTGATTATGAAACTTCCGTCTGAGCGAAGTAATAGTGCGCATGTGCATTTCATTCCTTTTTACGTTAGTACGTTGAGAATATATGTATATGCACCAGTTTTATCTATAGGTGTGGTAAATCATTACCATCACATGAAGTGTACCAAAAAAAACATTCAAAAAGACTGTAACCATGTACTTGCTTGCACTTCTGATTTATTAAATGTAAACAATGAGGTTCAGTTTAAGGTTAAGAAAAATTTACTATCGCTTTAAATGAAAATTATGAGCCTGTGATACTAAAATAAATGAATTTCGATATTTGCCATATCCACCAGGCCGACTCTAAACAAAATATTACGAATGTCAGTGACCATAGACCTACAGTTCAACATGATACTTCCTCTCTAATTGGCATGAAACCTGACCTCGAACCCTGTCACTGGATTAAATTAATTATGCAATGCTTCAGCGCTCTCTTCATGGCTGTTCCGCTTCGGTAGAAGTCCTAATAACTATTAGATGATCAAAAATGACATGTGGACCATAATTGTCTTTTATGTTCGCTTCTGAAGTTGCAAAAATAGGAACTAACACCATAATTGCCTTATTCTCGTTGCGTTTTCTTATGGACTACAATTTTTGGTAAAATAACTGTTTTTGGACTTACGGATTTTCCCCTAATGTTAGGAATATTGGAGGCATTGCATGTATTTTATTCCGTGACTGTCCTTTTGTGAGTACAAACGCATTGAAATAACCAGGAAAAGAGATCGTGTTGAATGACTCTATTCGTGTTGACTGAAGTGGCATTCATCGATATACAAACGTAACCGCAATACTTCCACTGAAAATAGAATAAAATGTGTAGTTCCCGCATATCTACGTGTTCGAGTACGCAAGGATTGCGCGCAGAGTTGTATTTTCGGTCCAGTCCTTGTTGGTAATTGGTGCATTTTATACAAGGTTGAATCATACACAATGTTCAGAGTCGAATGGCCTTAATTGTGTTGAAAATTGTTTTGCGGAAGCATAATAAAGTTACACGTGTATGTCAAATAATAGTCTCCTATTCAGACTCACCCAATGGGTTTGTTAAATGAGAAGTCAATTTGCTCCGTTTTTACTCCCATAACGTAATTGCCCCTAGGGAAGAGGACAAAACGACGGCTAATTTAAAACAGGAAATCCTATTATTCTACACAGGTAACAAATCCTGTCGTTTTTCATCCGTATATAATTATTTTATCTTTGTACGTATTATATAAACAGTTGTTTACTCGTTTCAAAGAATTGTTTCCTACGCCTCCAGTGGTTGCGGCGTGGCAATTAGTTACCCTCCAAATCGTTGACTCGCAACCGGCGTACGATGTATTTTATTGACATAACTTTTCATTCCAAAGGTATGGTGTGAAATACATTGAACGACCAGTCGTCTAGTCAATTACTATTTTCAATTAATATATTTTAATTATTTAGTGTTGTCAATAAACAAGAGTGATTTTTACAATACCATGTGTACAATACTACTGTTGATAGTATTGCATATATTCTATTACAAATTTTATTATACACAGTGCATAATACTAGAACAATAATTCTACTTCTATAATGATATATAATAGTAATAATAAGATACTACTGATAAAGATTTTATCTTACAACAATATCTTACATGTATATTTCATATATTTCAATTTCAAGATACACTTTTGTTTCAACGCCACCACATTTTTTTCCGTTCGTATACAGCCTTCTATATTGGTGGATTTGGATTTCCCAAAGTCAGATATTAGAAACTTAACTTTAGACCGAGTATTTACAATTTATTATTTATCTAAGCAACGGAGTTCTCTTTGTGTTGTACTGGTGGTACAGCACATTTATAACTTTTGCGATTATCGAAAATTCGGAATTTAACAAAAATGAGACCTGCGCCATTTTTAGGCGTCCAAGGAACTAATTTAAAGTAAAATTTGGAACGGTTTTTGCGAAAAGAAATTATAAATTGCCAAAAGCAAAAAATTACACGATAACTACTCCATTTTCAAAAAAGGTGCATTATCTTATTTAAAGATCAATTATTTTCTAGAAAAAAAGCTCGTTCGCTCAACGAAATAATCACTTTCATCAATATTATCCTTCTTTCTTTTCAAATTTTGAAAATAAATTTCGCTGAAAATAACCTCGCCGTTTTTGTAACCTTACTTTCCTCTATTCTAGAAAAAAATAAAGAAACGTTTTGAGCCTTTTTTGAGAAAATACTTTTTTAATTGCATATATTTCAGCCAAAATTACGCGAGTATTCGATTAATTACGCGAGTATATACAATTAAAAAAGTATTAAAAGTACTAATGTTTTGTTGTTGTCTTTTTGAAAAATTGTTCTTGATCGTATTTAAAGATCTGCCTTTGAAGAATAGTTATTGTTAAGAAACAATATCTAATATTGCAGTAATAGGAGGATACCAAAAACGTTTTGAATTTTTGCAATTTTCGAAGATTGAAGAGTGCTCAACGAAAATAGGATCTGCACTATTTTCTTCGCGTCCTTTATGCTATCAAAGGGGGAAAAATAATCGAAAACTTTGGAGCCATTTTTGAGAATTTTGAGAACATGAAGACTATGTAAAGTAATCCCCCAAGATATCCGTTCAAACTCGTATGGTCTATTGTTCAACCAGGTCGATCAGGGAATATTAATTTTCAACAAAATCGTCTGAATGGTTTTGGTGCTTGTAAACCGCAGACGGACGGCCAGATGGCCGTCTATTCTGCCGTAAACAACTTTTGGGTTATCAAGGGCTGACAAAACGTGAATATGACTGCACAACGTGCTTGAGGAAATAATTTAGTTGGAACAAATTTAAACCACCATATAACGATAACGATCGATATGAGAGCTTCACAATGGACGTTCGGCGAATATTTTCCACGTTCCGCTGCAGTACTTATGACGAAGATGTCAATTGAAACCGACTCTTTGATCTAAAAAATAATAAAACTAAATAAATAAAGGCTTCTGGACACGTAAATCGGTTCCAAATAACTTGGGAAGTCCGGGGAGTCTTTCGGTGTGCGGGGTTGTTCGTTCACTGAAGTTCCTCTGTATTTGGTTTCCGGCCGCGCTGCCACCAGCTCGCACCGGTTCGCGGAATCCCGCTCGCTCGACCCCGCGCCTTGTTTGTTCCGTGAACCAGCGCTTCGCGTAGCTCCCGCCGCCGCCGCCCCCGTTGCCGCTCTCGCCCCCGTTGCCACCCCTTCCCCCGTTGCCGCCCTTACCCCCGTTGCCGCCCTTACCCCCTTGCCGCCCTCACCCCGTTGCCGCCCTCACCCCGTTGCCACCGTCACCTCAGTCGTCGCCCCCGCTGCCGCTGCCGCCCGCCCCGCTGCCGCTGCCGCCGCCCCCGCTGCCACCGCCCCCGCTGCCGATACCTCCGCTGCCGCCACCGCTCACTACCGCCGCCGCCGCCACCGCCGCCCGCGCTTCGCCGAGCGCGCCGTTGCGGCGGGAGGCGGAGGCGCGCGTGTCGTCACGCCACGAGCGTGAAATCCGACCGCTGCCGCCCCGCCCCCACTCCCCCTAGACTGCGCGGCGCGGCGGCGGCGGCGGCGGCGGCGTCGCGAGCGGACTAGGTTCGGGAAACGAAGTATTCCCCGCATCGAGTGCCTCGGAGAGCCAGCCAGTCTTCCTGCAGTACTGCCGCTACATGGAAATTAAAAATGAAACGTCAAAAACGAGGTGTCGAATGAATGAATTGAATGTGAGAGGTTTCTTTTAATGGGAATTACTTGGTACATTGTGGTTTTGTTTTGAATTCTGTTGTAATAGTATCCATTACAGCACAAAATAATTTCAAATTTTATTTTGTGTTGAACTTTTCTCGGGGAAATGTCAGCATAAAAATATGAGAAAATATAATACACGGTAGATGTGAAAAAAAATGTAAAAATGTGTTACCACAGATTTGAAAATTATTTTAGTTCATGAAAAGTAAATTGAATTCAAATTTCATGATATTAAAATTAAAAAGTAAAACAAGTGTTAAGTCACCTAATTCTCAAATGTGGAGTGAAGATTTTTTTTTACTTCAATTTATATTTTTAAAATAAAATGCTTGTTGAATGGTTTGAAAATTATGAGCCAAATGACTTTTAAGGCGAACTATTTCGAATAGGATAATCCTATTTAGGTCAGTCTTATAGAGATATTTGACATAAGAGCAGATCTTGGCAGGAATTCAGGGAGCCGTAAACCAACATGAAATAGCGTATATTCCGCAATTGCTCTGGGGCTGTGATTACAAGTATCTACATTATTAGCGTCGTGAATACAGTCGTAGAAGTTGATGTTATCAGGTTTCATTATCGGTGTTAACACTGTAAATAGACGTAAGCAAAACTGTTAACCTACTATAGAGAATGATGCGAAGTCTTTAATCCCGTTGTAAAGTTCTTTAGAAAGCCGCTGTCATCAAAGTGAACATAACACCAATCTTATTGCAACCCTCCAAGGAAGCCATCATGAAATATACTGTTAAATGGCGAACTACAGGACACAAAAGATCAAGATTAATTGTATGATTCACGGGATCTACTATAAATCAAAAACAAGCTAATGGAAATCGTTGCGTCAAGAAAATAAGCATTAAGTATTAAGGAATACTATCAGAATAAGTACCCCTCTGATATGAAGGAGTTTGTCTAAATAGCTATATTTACTAGGGCTATTATTCTAGGGCATTCTGGGTAAATAGTTCTACAAAGATGTCTTCGTATACATGTTATAAATTCTAGAGTATGTAGGGCTATCGATGATCACTTTGTGGCAATGAACCTTCGGTAAGAAATATACAACGTCTTACACATGAAACATTTTCCACTAATAGGTAAAAAACTATTTTACACTACTGTTTGGTAGGTACATGGAGTCTCTTTGCTTGCGTCTGTCGTACCTGCCAACCACCAGTGCACGATGAGTTCCCTACTAATCAGGAGAAAACGTTTCATGCACAACATTATAATATGAGATTTTCCACCATATGTTCATTGGCAGAAGTTGTCTTCGACCATCTAAACTTACTAGAAGTTAATAACATTTATTCTGTGAATAGTTTTAATCTTCATCACCCAATTTTAGACTAAAGTAAACAACCTGTACTTCCTCAATTCTGTCGCTCATTTTTCTTCCTCGTTCTTTGGTTGCATATTTATTTACATAGGGCTAATAACGCATTACGGATTCCGTTGAATATGTGCTGTTTATTGTAACAATTAGTCCAATAGGTGATTCAGACACTTACTATGAAATTTGTGTTTCAGATATTTTTCATTATGCACAACTTCAAGGAAGTTCTAAACACTAGTCTTATTATCTTGATGACCTAAACTTCGAAGATGGACTACGAAGAACGTGGAACGTCGCGGTGTCGATGGGGTAACGGTTAGCGTATCAGACCGTTATATCCATATATATAATCCTTCGTACGCCTTTCTTCGGAGGGAAAGTAAAGCAGGCTAACCCATGTTAGTGGATGTACTGTATGTAAAAAGGACAAGCACAAATGAAGCCTCTGAGTTAAATTCAAATTGTCGACTGTTTCATCGCCCTTCCTTCGGAGGGGAAGTAAGCAGGCTAACCCATGTTAGTGGATTTACTGTACGTAAAAGGTGAAGCATAAATGAAGCCTCTGAGTTAAATTAAAATTGTCGACCGTTTCGTCGCCCAAGCAATAACTTCGTTCTCCCCTAGTTGGTGAAAGGAGCGTAACGAAATTTGCGTGGTCAGACGGAAGAGCAGGCCTCATGGCCGGAGTCTCGCCACGTAAAATAAGGCATCAATTCAATTCAATTCAATTCAATTCAACGTGCTGAGCCGTCCGCGCCGTGATCTCTGCCGCTGCCGTCCGTCGCTGCGTCTATTTTCGCGCCTGCGAGCCCTATTGTCTCGCCCTTGTCCCCCTCGCGTCGGCGGCGTCGACTCTTCCGCGCTCGAAACGGACCTCCGTCAGAGTTCTGCGAACGTGGGCCGCCGCCGCCGTCGCCGCCACTCCACGGCGCGCCGGTTCGTGTTCGCTGCAAGGATGCGCGCACATGTGTACGCGCGTGTTTGTTTTGACAGCTCTTTCCTGTGTTTCTCCTGCGCTCCTCCACTTGTTTCCTTTGCTCTGTTCGTTGCGTGATTCACATTTGAAGGTGATACGATCGCTGACGGAAGGCGAGTCACGCGTGATGATGTGTTCCAGGTTGTCGCGTGGGTGAGTCTTCGCGAGGTACAAATGGAGGTTGGCACTAGGAATGTAGACGAGGAAGCGACTCGCTGCGTATATACCCATTCGTTTGTTTTTTCTATCGCGTTTGTAGTCGCGTTGTTTACAGCTTTTTATACTCCGTCTTTCCTGTGAATCACGAACGGTTCAATGGTTTTGTGTCTGAGACAGTGACTACGTGTTCACGAGTTTTGTTAAAGAAATAGTGTAACAATGAAACTCTACTGTAATTCTTGTACGCGATTTGAGAGGATATTATTGATCATTCGTGAGACCCTTTCACATTCAGAAACATCGTAATGTCAGAATGAAAATTAAAGTAATTTATCGGGGGTGCTTACCGGATGTACAGGAGTCATCATGTTAGTAGATATAAAAGTAACACTAACAATTCATCAAATTTCGTTTTTCTTTTAACGTCACGTGTTAATACGCTAATATATCCACCTTGCGAAATCATTAGGCACCTGCTACTGCCCTTTACTCCTTTGCAATCAAGAGTATCTCATCTTCAGTCGATACCTGCGCGTTAATAGAGCACAGCGCCCCAGGTATCGGGCTCTCTCTCCTCGCTCCGGTCCAGGAGCGGTCGTTTTAGGCAGCTGGCCCTCCCGAGCGGCGGGCTGTCCTCTGCCATCTGTCTCGATCTGTGACGGGGCAGCCAGGGGATGGGGATGGGTCCGGGAGCGGGCAGGTGCCACGGGGCCCGCGGTGGGCTCCTCTTCTCCTTCTCCTTCTTCGCCGCCGCCCAGCGGCCAGCAGCCGGCCGTCCGGCGCCGCCGCTGCGGCTATAAATACTGCCCCGAGCAGCGCAGGCAGGCCGGTCGGCAGGCGAGCCGGCGAGCAGGCTGTGCCCCGGCCCCGGCCGCTGCGGAGAGTGAGTCAGAACTGGGGAGAGGGGTGGGTGAGGGGAGGGGAAGGGGGCGGCGCCCGCAGCTCGTAACTCGCGGGGCGCCGCCCCGCCCACGCGTTCAACCCCCGCCGCCACCCTGGGCCAACGAGGCGCGACGGCGACGGCGGCGCGGCGCGTAGCGCGATGGATGCGAGCGGATCTCGCCAACGCCCCCTTCCCCTCCCCCACCCTCACCCCTCTCCCGTCTTGTGATCCGAAGCCCCAGTTTTTCTCCGCGTGCTCCACCTTCCACAGTCCATGCTTTTCCACAGCTCTCTCTCCTCTTCCAACAAGAGGCTGCTTGGCTGTCAGCAGGAGTCGTTCTCCACTGGCGGCATATTCTGTTCTGTTGGCAGCGAGAGAGACGCTGCTGGCATCTCACGACTCTCGATCACTTTCCACTCAACCTAATTCCTCCCGACATTCGAGATTCCCACGCTGGATCTTTCTGTTCTCCTTTCGGCTTCTCGGCCTTTCGGCATCAGACGTCTTTGCTTTCCAGCTTTTTGACCTCTGTGTCGTCCGGCGAGAGTTTTCTTCGCTGCGCCCTGTTCCTTCTCTACGCCTCCGTAGGTCGTTCCACTTGCTTTGTTGTTTTTTTATCCTTAATAAGCTAAGGAAAGATGACGGATTTGTACATTGATAAGAAACCATCGACACAAATTGCCGTAAGTGTGCTATCGTTGAATAGGAAATTATCCCTCAGTTCTGCGTCAAACAAAAATTAAGACGATAAAACAGCACTCGGATTACACATGTAATGCGAAAAATTAAAAGGAACCATATATTGCAAATTTTAATCTTGAGTTATTTGTGCCAAATTATAAACAATTTAACTCCTAAAAATTTTGTTTAAAAATCTTCAGAATATAAGAAAATTTGGTGAAGTTGTGATTGTTTGAATATATGTTATCGCAAAAAGGAGTTTTGAGAAAAACGTGCTTTATTATTAATTGTAATTTAAAAAACTTAATATTTTCAAAAATTAACATATTTAAGAAATGAAATTAGCTTACAGTATTTTTTCGAATGTTACTTATAAAACTAAATGCAAAGAAAAAAAAATAACTTATTTGCGTTTTTTACGTCTCCCGCAAAACTTTGTTTCCCGACAAATGGTCCCTTTTAGTTTTCCGCATCACATATAGTAAAAGCGGCCGGACATGCAACTTTCAACATACTTTACGCTGCAACAAAGTACCATCGTGCAAAACTTTGAAACGAGGGGGTTTTTGCTCTTGAAAATCGTGTTTTCGGGTCCCGAGAATACATGTTCGCGCAGACCTTTTATTTAATGTTGTTCTTTGAGGCTTCTTACAAAACTATTCGATACTCCTCACATTCTACGACAGACACACTCAAAGTATCTACGTTCAATAATATATTATGTATACTTTTTTTTTAATTTTTCGAGCATTATCGGTCCGACCGCCAATCACATTTCTGATCTTAGATGCTCTTTGCGGATCCACTCGGTCATTTGTAGCAGAAAGTCCCATTCATGGTCTGACAAGAGTGAAGAAGAAGGCCGACTGGGTGAAAATGTGATGTCGATATAATATTGGTGATAAATGATAATGAAAAATGTATTTAAGAGTTTAGTTTTCGACGTGAGTTTCATAAAATTTCCTTTAGAATGATGAAAATTTAACTTGGACGTAAGTTTGAGAAAGAAATAAAGGACGACGTGGTAAATAAATCGGTGTAAAAAAAATTGTATGGGCATCTACATTTCAATAAAAATTTTATGAAGAAAGAATTGACTTCCGGAGTTTGGTACTAAATAATTATTATTTATCTGGTCAAATGTCGCTGCAACTAATGAAAATAAATTACACAACTCTATCAAGGATAATTCCTGTTTTGTATGTTAATGCAAATAGAGAACAGCGAGGTTATAATACCTGAATGTTTACATGCAATGACAAAAAGTATCAATTATAACAAATTTCGGAGAACTTGTTTTGAGAGTTAATTAAAACAGTCACGATTCGTGAGGAGCAAACTCGCAGTATCAATTGGTTTAGTTTGATTATTAATTTTGTAATCGTGGAATATTGGATCCTTTGCAAGCCTCGCAGGTATTAAGAATTGAACTAAAAATGCATTTTACATTGAGTTATTAATTTATAAATTTGTTTGTTACCGGGTTTTCATTTGTCATAAATATTACACGAATGTTTTGGCTGTGCGTTAATAAACAGTATTTGGAAAGCTGTAAAAGAAATTGTTCATTTTTCTGTGAAGCATAAATGGGCTTCATCGAATACTTTGTTCTTTACAGCGAGTGAATCAGCGGAACATTTAATTAAACACGTTACTCCGTTACATTTATAAAATATTGTTCTAAAATAATTAAACGAACCGTTTCGCATTGTAAGCAATTCTCAAATGGCCACGAGAGCCAAACTCTCTTTAGTTGAATAACCGGTTGCCATGTTCGCAAATGGTCATAAAAATAGCTGAAATTATTTTAAAGGTTTCCCTTTATTCTCAGTTACGTCACGAGAGATGTCCCTTGCTCGCTTTATGCACATTCTAATTGTGACGAGATTAATTTCATATTTTAATTTCCGCCAATTTCACGTAATGGCTTCTCTACACATGCTGACGTTTTATCTACCGTATGCCTTTTGGTGCATCTACAGTTGAGAAGCAAACATTCAAAAAGTGACCTATCCATTTGGCAAAAGTTGAGTTATTCTCTTCTTTTTTTTCCTAGAACTTTATTTCCAGAGAAAAAACGTGAGATGTCGTACGACACATTAAGTTGTACTTTATTTATTGAGTTAAAGACAGTGTTGAAAAGTGTAAAACTTATGCTATTTTTTTTTCAATTTTATTCGAAAAGCTTGAACTAGACGGGTCACGTTTTGAATGTTTGCTCCTCAATTATGGCAATGGAGCATTTGGAATGTATGCAACCCGCTTTTATAAACAAATGAAGCGCTGCGTCAGTACTTTGTACGATTACTAGGTCTTTGGTACTAAATGGCCTTGTGAAATTATGATCACATTACTAACAGCGAGCTCAAAACCCTTGATAATAGTACATAAAGATTCGTATTGTCAGCTAAATGTTCAATACATGCTGTCTTAAAGGATAGTTAATTAACGTTAACCCGGGAGTGCCCGCAAAAGGTAGACTCACGACAGTACCCGTAATGTACCTCTAAGATACAGCTGCAACATTTTCTCAATGAAAATGATACGATTATTTATTGAAAAACGTATTTTATTTAGTTAATACATGCCTCCAATGCAATTGTAAACGAATCCTTCACTGCAGAACCTTTGTCTGCATTCTTACGGTGAGAAAAGTAACAATTGACAAAAGTACCCGCAAAACATCTTATCTTATTAAATAATATTGAATATAATTTTCACAAATAATTTTGGCATGTTCTAGAGAAACATATGTTTTACATTTTTCAAAACAATATGTAGAAAATTATTTGCCTTTTTTCCTTTTTGCAAGGTACGCATTTTTTCATTTCCCTACAGACATTTCCTGCACATCCTCATTCTCTTTAGGAAGATATTGTGACTGACGATGGTTAAAAAATGATTACATTTTCTGAAGAAGCACTTGTCATAGACACGGCGGACAATAATGACATGATACGTACCACTTGGCCCAGGAGCTCCCAATGCACTGGTGCCAGTGCACGCAACGTATCTGAGAGATATCCCACAGTGCAGCGATGAAGTTTCAACATGCTCACGGGAAATGATTCATCGAAAGGATAAAAATACAAGACCAAGCGTTCTCAGAAATGTACAACGAAGAAATACATGAAATATCAGACTAATGCATCGAAAATAATTCAGTAACATAAAATGTTCGTGGCTTGGATCTCGCTGATCTATTGCGAGTACTCCCGGGTTAAACGTCTTGTTACTTATTTGACATTAATTATTATTTCGTTTAATTATCAACATTTGATTAACAGGATATGTTACAAGTGGCATTAACTAATCAAACGTACTCCTAGAGTGTGAAATAGTTCAAACGAGACAATTCTGCTTACTTCGTCTAGCCGGCACAAAACGTAATAGAGCAACCCACGAAAAGGAAGTAAAGGGAGGAGGAACTAGATTTAGTATAAGATTATTATTTATAAACAATACTTTTCTATTTATAAACTGACACATACAGTTTAATAAAACCCTTTGAAGAGAGAAAAAGTGCACTGGCAATTATTCTTGATAGCTTGACATATTATTGAAAGCATATAAATGTTAGACACGAAGAGAAAACCTTTAAGAAATAAACCATCCCCGTTTGAACCCGCGCATTCAAACACCTTCGTTTGAATAACCTTCCGCAAATCTTGACAGTACATGACGTATAAGGAGACCTTTGAAACCCAAGGCCACCTACAGAGCGTGGGCCGCCTTGCGAGGCCTTGTGATGGCAGGCGATCAGCGATCGAGCCCCCCTGCAGCGCAATCGATCACGTCTAGTAGATTGCGGCTGCACACACACGCGACAACCCCGTCCCTCTCCCCCGGCGAGACTCCATCACTGCCATCGGGGTCGGAGGCGTTCTCACCCAAGTTTGCTCAGCTCTCCCTGCCTGCCCGCGCGCTCGGCCCACGACGCGAATAACGCAGTTAGCTTAACGTGATCCTTTCAGATTCCAGAGAACGCTGAGCTGGACGAAACCTCGGAACCTACGTCGGTCGGCGAACAGGAGGATTTGATATTGTGATCTTTCTTTGGAAATGCTGATTGGGTACCTCACTTTGCCTAAGTTGGTTCATTGATTATTTCCGGGCACATCAACTACTATGGTAATTAATTCCGTAAATGTAATGCATGTTTTAATCACGAGAGATGGCGTTGTTCTTTTCCCGCTGAATGGGATAGAGCACCGATCTACAAGTCAACTTGCGGGGGTTTTCCTCGTTCAGGTATCTCCCACCAGCGGGATACCACCCAATTTGAGACTAACTCTAAGCTCTCGATTTCTGTAGTAATAATGCGTTTGTGGGTGTAGTGCCTGCAATTGTGAGTAAATAAGGGGTATGGTTAGGACAGCGAAGAAAACGGAAGAATGGAGCGCGGTCAGTGGGCCGTTTGTTAAGGTACTACTCCGGAACTGGCCTAGTATTGATCAGAGAAACCACGGAAAATTACCGATTAGAGCACCTAGCCGCAAGAATTCTCCTTCAGATAGCGGTTTAATTCGACCTACGTATGTAGCTAGTGTCGAAAATCCTCACCATCGGGACTCAGTCCCTAGAACCTCGCGTTCAGAGGCACTTCACTGACATCAGTTGGTCTGAGTCACTTCAGTTTTTTTACCTTGGGGAAAGAAGGAATAAAGTCAAATGATTCGGCTGAATTCGCTAAAAGTTTGAGGAGTTGAGACAGTTGTCAGTTTTGCTGAATCAATTGGTCATTTAAAGTAAGTCGTCTAAAAGCAAGAGCGCTGACGGGCGTAAATGATTGATGCATTTACGTGAATAAAGATTTACATGATTGCTTCGTTTCGTGTTGAGTATTCGTGGATGTTGTCGAAAGTTATGCAACCCGCACTATTTGTGTGTATTGAGGAAAGCGTGTTAAGTCTTCAAAACACGTTCATCTGAATTATCGGGAAGGTTCTGGGAGGCAATATCTGTGGCGACTGGGCCATAATTGGTAAATGCGTTGTACAAGTACTGAGTATTACCAGCTATGCTCAGTTTGTAATATCTAAGCATGTTTTCTGGTCACATGGTTTTATAGTCTCGATGTCGACATAAAATCAAAACACGAAAATACTTTAGTCTGCACTAGGAAAATATGGAGATTAGATTTTTTCCAATTACTTATTGTAGTTTAGAATCCTAATATTAGGCTCCATACTCGTATGGCAATATATTGGCAACATGAACATATTACTTGACAATTTGTTTAATTTTGGTTAATATATTTTTAAACTGTGTCTCTGATTAGTAATATATTTAGTAACGACCATTCTTTCCCCCTTTTTTCGTTTTAATAGACATTGAGACAAGTTAATCTTTCCATAAAATTACCATCATTCTTTAACTATCCGACAATAAAGTGTACATATGAAAGTACTCGACTCTATTTGCTGTGAGATTATTTTCAGCACTCCTCTTCACTTTGCTTCGTTAATCCGAAACTCAAATCTATCTCGTTGATCTCTCTAAGCAAATTGACTTCTTCATTAGAATCTGTTTGCTGTAAAGATCCCGGCGATAAAGCAACGGGTACATGCACCACAGTGTGGACAAACACCCGACTTCATCATCTGGCCCCGGCGAGACAGAACCAACGCGGAGAGGGGATCCTGGAGGCGGGTGGGGGAGGTAGGGAGGGGGATGTGGTGGGTCCTCGCGGGCGGAATGGGGGCGGCGCAAGGAAACGGCGCGGCGGGCGGAGAGGTAGAAGGGGCGGGGCTAGGAGGATGGAGTAGGGGAGGGGAGGGGAGCAGTAACGAGCGGACACCTGCTCGCAGGCGCTAATTACTTGGAGGGCGAGTCGCGCGCCCCTCATTAGGCTGAGGACAGCGGAGGAGGAGGTGGCGGCGTTGGCGGCGGAGGCGGAGGCCGGCGTCCTCGGGGACTTGTTAGTTCGCCCCGCCCCCGCCCAAAGCGCTGGGCGGGATTTGCCCCGCGCCGGCACGCGCCGCCGGGCTTTTGCCTCGCCGTGCGGCGCGGGACGCTCGATTAGCGGCATTGTGGCGCTCTCGGGGCCGGCGGGGACTGACCCGTTGCCGCACTGCTTCGGAGCTTCAATTTAGTACTCGGTTGCCCGCCATAATTTCTGAGATGTAGGATAAAAAGCCCGACCAGATAAATTTGAATGTGGGGGAGGGATATTAACCCTTAGACTGTGTTTGGAATCTTTTTTAACCTCGGGGGCAAATATTGTGCAAAACTGAAAATTATTCACATAAACTTGTCCTTTTAGATATGCGATTTATGACCAGTTTCACATGTAAACTTTTCAGTTTTTTACTTTTTTTTTGTTGGAAAAATTTTGATGTTTATACGGATAGGGTCAGAAATGTTACTTGTCTATTACGATTTGGTAGCTCTGTGTCAAACATTGTTGATAAGTTTAGACAACCATGAATAGTTATGTTTATCTGGAAACATTCTTCGTTATTTATTACGATTTAGTAAACGAAGCAAATAAATAGCATTACTTTCTCAGTTAATTATTTCAAATAACCACAGTTCATCAAATGCTTGTAAACTATTATATAAAACGTTTGGGATCAAAAAGGACCAAGAGTCCATGTATTATTGGAGGAAGAGAGTCTTAAGGGTTAAATATTGTTTGTGGGTATAAGTATCCGTTACTTACAGAATTAGCATTCTTCACACAAGATTTACAATGGTAGTTCCACAACAGTCTATTCTCTTTCTCTTAACACAATAGATACAGTAAGTTACGTCAAAGTGTGAATTTGATTAGTATCAAGTAGATTATGTTAACTCCTCCGATACCATTTTTAATTGAACAAACTTACTTAAACGTTAGCAGCAATATTACAGATTTCAACAGTGTGGTCTCAAAAGTAGACAGTATTTTACATGATCATATTTCAATGCTGTGTAATTGTTAGTCATTTAGTGGAGTCAAATAGTTTACCAAATTTATGCTCTTCTAAAATACTTTCGTCTCGAAAAGGTGCTTAGAAAACGATGCATTGCTGAAATCGTCCAAAACTTCGGGAGTGTATCACATATCTAAGAAAGTTATCAAGGGCTCCTAAAGTACACCGGTACTGTGACCATCCGTTTTGCCGAGGTCTCGGAAAACGGAGCACATCAATATTCAAGAATAAGATAAGCTGTTTGAACGCGCGCCAACGCGCATGAATACAATCCGAAAATGGAAACTACGAACTATATCCGTAAGAGAGCGTCTCGGTAGAGTATGCGACACCGGTAGTCGGGAGAAAGAAAGCTTTCTTTTCTGAAGTAACAGCTGGAGAGTGAGGACCTACCGATCACGGGAAGGCGGCACCTCGTACTGCTACGGACTTCAGGACTGCATCTACGATAAAAACTCTTCAAGACATTCGAGGAGGTAATTATCATATTACAATGCATTAAAACAATTCATCAGGAAAAGGATGAAAGTATAAGTGACGCATTTAAAATCTTTGTAAGAGAGAGGAGTGTGAATAGCATGAAACTAACGAGGCCATTCATTTCTTTTCTTTGCAGTTTTTTTATTTTTATATTTATTCTTCTTATACAATAGACTCAGTTGTCGTATTGTAGATTCTTTTAAATATGGAATTAAAAGCTAGTTACATTCTATAAAAGAATACGAAAAGAGTATCAACGGAAAACGAGACGGAGGCCACATCGTAAGTTGAACAACGGTACTGGAAAGGGGCGACCGTGCGGTTCTGCAGAGGGGCGGCTTTGCTCCCGACCGAGCTGCAAGGACAAGGACATCGAGCGATTGGAAGAGTCGACGCCGCAGATTTCTCTACGCCGTGAGAAGACACAGTAAGGTCGTGCCAACTTGAACAATTTGTAGATATTAGAAGGAATAATTTGTTTCGGAAAGAAAGTATTAGTACAGGTTCTTTATACCGATATTCTGTGAAAAATAGAATCAATCTTTTCTTTCAAGAAAAACTTAGCTAATTGTAAAGTTGCAACTAGGAAATTTACGACTGGAATGATTAGGCAAAGTTTTAAGTATTCTTTGAAATTGATTTAAATGAGAGAAAGGAAACAGTGTAGTTAATTATTAAGAGTGTAAGTTGTTTTCTTTTTTTCAGCAAGACAAAATTCTTGTATATGTAAAGTGTTTTATGTTCATTTACTGTAACAGCAATTTAATTAGAATATACTTAAGTAAGTGGAAAGTGATTCGACTTGAGTTTCTGTGTAAGTGCATTCAATCCACAACGGCCCACATGACCCTGATCCCCGCTATTCTAATTGTATTTTTTTATTTTGCGCCCACCTTGAAAACCCATTCTGAGCTAGCCGGCGGAGGGGTGGGTCGCAATACATTTTTCCCGTTAAAAAATAAGTTACTCTTGAAAATTATATACACTTTCCCCTTCAACGTTTCTTTCGCACTGTGTTCTATTATTCCATCCTTTCAAAAGACCCACTCAAAAGAGAAAGTTATAGTGTTTGTATCACAATAAGGCTACCGGTTTTCTCCTTTGAGAACCAAACAAGAGCCACCTGTACCAATTACATGCAACACATCAAATGTCGCCTCGGTGTCCTCGCGTAGTGGTTCACGTCGCTCACTGAAGACCCTTTTCCGATTGCACGCATCTCGCAACTGCGATCACATGTTCATCGATGCACAGGCTGTGTGTAATGTTGCTTTTTGGTGTGACGCTTCACGAGAATCTTACGAGCAATGACATGAAATGAGACTTATTCATGTACGGTTAAATCTGTCAAAGTGAAATGCGTGAAGGAATTATATCTTACAAGCTCAACCACGTGTAATTCATTTGTTCAGAAGGTCACATGAGTTTAGGGCAGGGTTGCTCTGAGCCAGTAGTAGCCAGCAAGCGGAGCGGCCCGCTGCTCGTGACCGCAGGGGGTGAGGGGAGAAGGGAGGCACTGCTTGCGTTACTGAAGGGGAGGAGGGGGAGGATGGAGAAAGGGAATTCCGACTTGGAACGATCACCTCTAGTATATACTCTGATTTAAACATAGTGGCACTTCAAGGACACGAGTTGGACGGAGAGGGGAACAGAGTCGTCCAATCGAGAGCTCCAATTCCTAAACATTAAGTCGTAACAAAGCTCCCGATTGGATGACATGTGCAGCTCGTGATCTTGAAGTGCCCCTAACTTTAAATCGGCGTATAGTGTAGTTAAAAGCGGGTGGCATACGGGCCACTGCAGCGGGCACCCGCACGAGTTTGGCTCTGAAGTTGATTTTAAGCGACCATGCCTTACGAAACTACGGGCTGCGCGCGATCCTTCCTTCCCAAATCTGTCCCCTCTCTCGTCGTTGAGGACTAGTGTTGGGCTAATTCTCGGTTCCCGTATGGACCCTTCCTACGAAGTAGAAAGATTTCGGCAGTACTGGTAGTATGTAGATCTTGGCCAAGGTCCAAATTTCGCAGTGGCGAATTGTTTGTTTTTTATTTATTTTTAAGAGCTTTATTGTGACGCCAAATAGATGAGCAACTTTTGCCATTAGATTTTTCCTCATCATAAATTAGGTGTACGTGTGGATATTGAGAGGAAGCAGAAGAATACTGGAGCCTTCGTGATTACAACTATGCTAGGAACGCAAGTATGGTCGTAGAGGAGAGTTATGGGATATAAAAGGATTATTATGAATGATGAACGATGAATGGATAAGCCAACACTAAATGCCCATTGTGAGGCGCTCCTTCGGACCGAGTTACTACTTAGGACACGCACTGGCTACCCACTTCCGCTTCTTAATTTATATTGTATTTATGCTGTATAATACTTTCTTGTTCAATATTCCTCTTTTACTAAAATAAACAAGGACAACTGAAACTAACCTAATTAGAGCTATAAAGCAATAATTTTTGGTTATCGGAAATAAATCAAATTATGAAAGAGGAACTTAACGAGAGAGACTGTGGAGCGTGAAACAGTGAAAACTAAAATTAGTATGTAAGAGTTTTGGAATTAGATTTTTTTTGAAACAATATATAACTGTTAAATATAAAAAACTTATTTCTCGTATATTCATTCAGGTACCTTTTGTTTTTAAATTGTTTTCTTTACTTGTTTACTTGTTACAGGAACGCTGAAAGAGATTTATATTGTCCGAAGCAGTGGAAAAGAAGTAAATAGTTATTTGTTTAAAAGACAGCGTAACGGACAAACGTGCATTTTAACGAGTTCAAAGACTTTTAATACATATTTGGTGTACAAATAAATTTAGTTTTGCGTAAAGGGTTAAACAACTAGTGAAAGTGTTGTGACAATTGTGAAAAACATCAAAATTCAAAGTTTCGCATATATTAGTAACGGAAAATTTTGAACCTTGTGATTTCAAAAGAATATCAAAGTGGTGAATTTTTGTGGCCTTTAAAGAGGTAAAGTATAGTAATCTAATTGTATTTATTAGTTTGCAGCTTAGATCTATTAACGGAAACACACTCAACTCTACTCGCAATTAACCAATAACATTTAAATACTAATTAGAATCCCATTTCTTTTATTTTTTTAAATAAATACGTAACTTAAATTAAATAATTTAATACACGTAAATTAAAAAGATAATTTAGGAAACATTTTTGACACATAATCTGATTTCTCATCTAATTATTTATTCTCATATTTGCCACGCATTTGATACGCATTCGTGACATGGCTACTATTCGCTATACACTTTCTACTCTGTACACTCCCAAAGCCGACCTTCTGAAAGCCTTCACACACGTAAACAAAAATTTAGATGAACATATCCGAAGGCTCGAAGAGGTCGTTCAAAACTCAGACGGTTGGACAACAATAGGCAACACCGCAGAAACTTTCAACCGTCCATCCGCGAAAGCAAAAACACAATCATCACAACCAATCATGACTCAAAACAGATTTGCTGTGTTAGATTATGACAATGATTTTCCATGCCTTCCCAATCCTCACTACCCCCTCCCATCATCGACACGTCCACCCACAAACCGACGCAAACAGGCTAGCAAGCGCAAAGAAACAAAGACACGTAGAGTTGCGCAACCTGGCCCACAAGTGAACAAGGACATTCCTACTGAGCCCACGAAAAAGGTACTAATTTTAGCAGATAGCCATGGGCGACAAATCTCCTCCCTGCTCAGTGGGAAACTCCCAACCAATTTCTCTGTCATGTGTGTGTTTAAACCTAACGGGAGGTTTGCCGACGTGATCAGTGAATTGGACACCCACACAAAAACTCTCACCAAACGGGATACAGTCATCATCATAGGAGGGCAGAATGATATCAATTTGGGAGGTCACTTTACACCTGAGCAACATGTTGACAAACTACAACGTGCCGCCCAAAACACAAACATTGTAATCTCGACTCTGCCAACACTGTGCAAAGAAACCAACACTGTGCAAAGAACAACAAACCAACAAGTGCAAGAACAACAAACCAACACTGTGCAAAGAAATTAGACACGCAAACAACAAATTAAAACTGCATCTGAGAGGCACACATGTTAAATTATTTGAGCTTAACTTTCTCTCAGAAAAACACTTCACCCGGCATGGTCTTCACTTGAACCTTGTCGGAAAACATGCACTCGTTAGCGAACTTGCTAAACACATCCTTACACCTCAGCAGTATCCTATCCAAGATTCATCCCCACCTACATCTCCTAGTTCTCTTCCATCCTCCGGAACCCCTTTGGACCCAATTACCTTATCCCCTGAACCTAATCCTTGTACTACCTCTCCCATTATTCATTCCCCTACATCTGTCACCCCTCCTTCCTCACCTCCTAACACTGCTGGGACACGATACTTCCTTCGACCACGCACTCGAGGTAAAAATGAGATAAATAAATAGCAACTAGAGTCAGATGCAGCAGAAAAGCATCCGTGTAGGTACATGAAAAATATTCAAATAATGCATCATAATGTGCAATCTCTTTCAAATAAAATTGAATTTATCAAGGCAGCATTAGAGTGTGATCTCAGTCAAATAGATGTTCTTTGCTTTACAGAACATTGGTTATCTCATAATGATCTAAAAACACTCCAAATTCCTAGTTTTTACCTCGCAGGATCTTATTGTAGAGCAAGGGAATCAAATAAAGGCCCTGCTTACGGAGGTTCGTGTATTTATGTAAGCAATAATATTGATTCTACCTTCTTG
>BLKR01009474.1:0-115103 GCA_011170035.1 Teleogryllus occipitalis | reverse complement strand
TAGATTTAGAGAAGGCTCGATGAATGTGGGATTCATGTCGGAAAAAATGAGAGTCGACTTACTAGTGAAACTAGATTTAGAGAAGGCTCGATGAATGTGTGATTCATGTCGGAAAAAATGAGAGTCGACTTATTAGTGAAACTAGATTTAGAGAAGGCTCGATGAATGTGGGATTCATGTCGGAAAAAATGAGAGTTGACTTACTAGTGAAACTAGATTTAGAGAAGGCTCGATGAATGTGTGATTCATGTCGGAAAAAATGAGAGTCGACTTACTAGTGAAACTAGATTTAGAGAAGGCTCGATGAATGTGGGATTCATGTCGGAAAAAGTGAGAGTCGACTTACTAGTGAAACTAGATTTAGAGAAGGCTCGATGAATGTGGGATTCATGTCGGAAAAAATGAGAGTTGACTTACTAGTGAAACTAGATTTAGAGAAGGCTCGATGAATGTGGGATTCATGTCGGAAAAAATGAGAGTTGACTTACTAGTGAAACTAGATTTAGAGAAGGCTCGATGAATGTGGGATTCATGTCGGAAAAAATGAGAGTTGACTTACTAGTGAAACTAGATTTAGAGAAGGCTCGATGAATGTGGGATTCAGGTCGGAAAAAATGAGAGTTGACTTACTAGTGAAACTAGATTTAGAGAAGCTCGATGAATGTGGGATTCATGTCGGAAAAAATGAGAGTCGACTTACTAGTGAAACTAGATTTAGAGAAGGCTCGATGAATGTGGGATTCATGTCGGAAAAAATGAGAGTTGACTTACTAGTGAAACTAGATTTAGAGAAGGCTCGATGAATGTGGGATTCATGTCGGAAAAAATGAGAGTCGACTTACTAGTGAAACTAGATTTAGAGAAGGCTCGATGAATGTGGGATTCATGTCGGAAAAAATGAGAGTCGACTTCCAAAAAGGCTTTTTGTTAGTGAAGAGAGCGTCGAGATCTATGGCTGAGAAACTAGGGGAATGTCCAGTGAATGTAGTGGAAGCAGTGTAAATAAATTAAATGACAGTTTAAGCTCTTCATATAATTAGTCGTGTCTGCGAAATAAATGTAAGGAAGATAAACAACAGTTTCATAGCAATAGGAGAAACCCCGTTCAAGGAAAGAAAATTGCAACAAAAACGGCATCCCTATGTGCAATTTCAGAAACTACAAATTGTTATCACACAGAAATTTATTTACACTGAAGATCCTTCCACGTCCATTGAAAAATCAGACAATAAATGTAATATTAAGAAACTTATAGATTCCTTTCACCCGGCAGATGACAAGACCTTGAACATTCAAACTTTACCAATTTTTGAAAGTTGGACATTAAGTGAAATTAAACGACACTTCACAACAATCGAACACATGATAAAAGTGTTGGCTGAAGGACTAAAATGTTGGCTGAAGAAAATGGAATCTTGCCCAGACCTAAAAGTAAATTCTGTAAGCATTAGAACAGTGTATTATGACAAATGTTCAGGAATTCTAAAACAGAGTACATATATTTGAAGTGAGTTGTGTGGGACCAGAAAATTTTAAAATGTTAGTCAAAACGTGAGTCAAGAATCCGTCAATTAATGACACGTACAATCGTGAAGTTACCCGCAACATAAGAAACGCGTTTGTTGCAGTAATTTATTACACACTGGTTGGTAGAAAATCAATATTCTTTTTAAATTACTGATTTCCAACTTTGATTATTTGTGGAATTGTCAAGTGCGTTTATAATCATTTCTCTAGTGTGTTTATAATCATATCTCTAGTGCTTATAATCATTTTTTAAAATTAATTTCTTTCCCTACATTTAACTGAATTTATCCACTTTTTCGTTGCCAGGGTCGTGTAAAAAAAGATTTTTTATCCTAAAATTAGCCGTCTTTTGCGCAGAATTACATAACATTCTCTTCTTAAGAAGTTCCTTCTTAAGCGCGAGAAAGTAAACATATATTTTACAAAAAATCTATTTTATAATAATTATAACTAACAATCGATTTCATCCACAGAAAAGATGTTATTACTCTAACAGTTTTTACTATCTTGCATATGTACGTATGTACGAGTTAATGTAGGTAGTACAGAGAAAGATATGTAATGTTTGCCCGAAAAAGTGATGCATTTTCGGCAGAAAAAATCATTGTCGGGCCCTGATAACGAAAAAGTGGATAAATCCAGTTGCAAAATTAAGGGAGAAAATCCTCTAACACGTGGTGTAGCCAGAGTTCCTCTTTTGTGGGTCCTTGATACCGAAAAACCAATTGACGACAAAACGTCGGTTCGTCCGTCCGCACCAGTCTATCAACACTACTAGCGCCCAAATTTTGAATAACATTTTCAAATTTCGGGATACTTTACATGAAGCCCCAGGACATTTTTAAATTTTCCTCAAAAACCGCCCTAAATGTTTTCTTTAAATTTCTTGTAAGAATACAGTAAAATACACTTATACATGGGGCAATGGACCAATTATCACTGTTAACTTTGAATTTTCGATAATTGTAAAAGTTTGAATGTTTTCAGCGTCTTCTTACAACAACAGATTTGAAGAAAGAGATTTTTGTTGATTTTTTGAGGTATACATTTTTTTGAACATTTTAGTCATGTTCATTTTTAGCACAATATTCCGTGGAATATTTGCAATTTATAAAAAAAGATGATTTTCTTAAAAACGGCTGAAATTTTTTTCTTTAAACTTCTTGTAGGGATATTGCTAAATGCACTAAATGCTACAAAATGACATAAACATCATCTTGCTCTATTCTTTTGTTTTTCAAAAATTTCAAAAATTTAATTTTTTGACTCGCTCATGTCGGCGATATTTGTATTAGTGGCGATTTGTTGGCATTCTTATATTCATAAGCACACGTGCTTTAAATAATGTCACGTAAAATGTCTTAAAAACTCAACAGTTTTCTGTGAAAATGAGCTAAAATTTCTGCATTTTGGAAAATGTTCAAATGGCATTTTCTCAAAAACCAAATCCAAATTTTTTCTCCAAACTTTTTCAAATTATAGTGACAATTGCACTCTTTAATATAAAGTAAATCTCATTTTTACTTTCTCGTACGCATACACGGAGTAATATACAGAATGCCGAAAAACCAATTGAAGGAAAACATCCATGCGCCTGTAAACACTACTAAAGCCTAAACCATGCGTAAGATTTTTTCCAAATTGAAGAAACTCCTGTCGATCTGGGTCTAGTTGAAGCTTTGAAAGTTTAAAAAATATTTCTTTAAAATTTGGGAGTACTTTATAATAAGCCCCTGGGATATTTTCAAAAATTTTCTTTAAATTTCTTATAAGAATACAGTAAAATACATTTATGAAGGTACCAAAGGCCCGATTTACACGGTTAACACTGAATTCTCGGAAACTGCAAAAGTTTGAATTATTTCGACGTCTTCATGCAACTATAAAATTGACGACAGAGACTTTTCCTTCAAATGAAATTCGTTGTCCATAAATAGTTCATTCATTAAGGTCATGTATTTTTTTTGAAAATGTTAGTAGTTTTCGTACAATAGTATGTGCAATAATTGCAATTTTAGAAAAAAACTAGTATGATGCTAAATGCTGTTTATAAGATTACATTAATGTCATATTCCCGTTTCTTTTGTGTTTTTTTTCCGAAAATTACAATAATTTAATTCTTTTGACTTGTCTCTTGCGTCGTTAATATTTTACATTAGCGGCAGTTTGTTCACATTATTGTATTTATGAGTATATGACCTTTAAATAAAGTCGTATAAATTTTGTTGAAAACTCTACAGTTTTTTGTTAAAATGAGCCCAAAATTCCGCATTTTCAGAAACGCTCAATCGCCATTTTCTTAAAAAAAGACTCCAAATTTTATCAAACTTTTCGAATGGATAGTGCTAATTGCACTGTTTAATATGACGTAAAGTTCATTTTGGTGTATTCCTTTTCTTTTTTCAAAAATTGCACAAATGTAATTTTTTTAAAAATACCCCTCACCTTGTTAAGATGCACGTTTCCAGCAATTTGTATATATTGTGGAATTTGTAAGTGAAAGTGCTTACAATTAATTTGAAGGAAGGTTTTTGAAAATTCAATAGATTCCTCTAAAAAAGATTACGTATATATAGTAACGATTAAACGCCATCTTATATAGTAACGATTAAACGCCAAACGGCTCTAGATTTCTGACTGGAATTTTTCTTCTATGGCGAAAATTTCTTCTTCTTCCAAAGCACTACAGCCCGATGTCGGCCAAGGCTGCCTTCACGATCTGCCTCCATTCCTCTCTTCTTTCGGCCTTCTCCCACCATCCAGTGACTTTCATTGTTTTCAGGTCATCCACAACATTCTGGATCCAACTTTTTCTGGGCCTGCCACGTTTTCGTACGCCCAGAATGTTATTTTTATGTATATGTTTAGGCATTCTTTCCACTCCCAATCTCTGCACGTGTCCCAACCAAGAAATTCTGCGAGATTTTATGAATCTAATTATATCTTGATCTTCAAGTATATTGTTTATTTCTTCATTAGATCTTATCCTCCATCTTTCTCTATCTTTTACGGCTCCATATATTCTCCTTATAACTTTCCTTTCAAATCTACGTACTGTCTCGATGTCATTATTGCTCAGGACCCATGTTTCTGCTCCGTAAGTTACTATTGGTCGGATTAAAGTTTTATACAACTTGACTTTTGTTTTCCTAGTCAAGAGAGCAGATTTTAGGAGTGGTATATTTGCATAATAGGCCTTATTACCTTTCATCACCCTTTTGTTGATTTCTTCAGATACATTGTTTGTGTTGTTAATATTAACTCCAAGATATGTGAAATCACTGACTCCTTCAAAGTTGTAATCATTTATCTCCATTGTTTGTATTTTTCTTCTAGTTTCTGATGCTGACATTTTCAAGTATTTGGTCTTTTTTTTCATTAATTTTAAGGCCTATGGTTTTGCTATTTATTTCCAATGTTGTAAACATTTCTTCTAGTGCCTCTTTACTTCTTGCTATTAGTGCTATATCATCAGCATATGCTAGGCATTGTTTAGACTTATAGAGGATGTTGCCCCTAATATTTAATGTTTTCACAGCAGTATGGAGAGCGATGTTGAATAGTGTAGCTGATAGCGAATCACCTTGCTTAACACCCGATGTTATTTTAAATGGGTCGCTAACCTTCCCTGCAATGTATACTTTACATTGAGATTCAGACAAACAAGTTTGGATCAATCTTATCAATTTGCTTGGCATTCCATCTTCCTTTAGCACTCTGAACAACTGGTTCCAGTTAATACTGTCAAATGCTTGTTGATAGTCAATGAAGAGTAGATGTAAATCAATGTTATACTCATAACATTTTCCATTATTTGTCTATGGCGAAAATTTACTCTTCTTTAATATTCTTAAAGTAATATTTCGGTTCTACTATTAGGAAGCCGAAAAACTGACAAAATGTGAAAAACTATACATTAGGCTGCGATAGATGGCAGCTGGCGAGAGGATGGGGCAAGACCGTAGAGCCAGTTCAATCCATGGAAATTAGGACACTGTACTACGAGAAAGTCTGTGTCATTCTTAAGCCCCACTAGTTAAAAACCATAATCAGCGATTAAATCTTCTTAATGTATTGAGACATGCCCGACGTTGACTGGTGCTAGTTAGAAATAAGCCCCGTCTTTCTATTTAAAAACAAGACCCACTTAGAGCGACATTTTGAAACATAATTATTACTGATAAATGTCATTTAGGCGCCAGGAAAAGGTTACACTTGAAATTTAATGATTCCTACGTAATTTAAATATCTCTCATTCCAAAATTATGTTGTGCTAGCTCAGATAATTGGGGTTCGAAGTTCATAATTGTAGCTACTTACTCTGCAATCAATTATTCAATCTGTCATCCAAACGGAGTGGCGAGGAATCTGAAAATCTTATTAAAATGCTGGATTGCACGTAACGAAAAATGATAATCAGCTTTCTTTCAACTTAACAAATTAGAATTTATTGTAATATCAACTATGATTCTGTTGCAAGTTAAGCAATTATTACATTGATAATCAAAAATGAATTGATCTTTGGACATGACCAGTTTTCTCTATATTACAATAGTTATAACCCTTGTTATTCATTCGTGGGTCTTCGTGCGCTCTTCACTTCTTCGTTCGATGGCGCCTGGAGAACATTCTCCGTCGACGCAGCAGAATCTTGCTTCTGCATAAAAAGTCCTCGCCTAATGTCCGTGATCTGGTTTCAGATTCTCCCGGCGATACTATTATAATCCGTAACTTCCCTCACATGCGTCACGGGGGGACGCCTAGACACACATTTACTTCCTACAAGAACGCTCTATCCTAATATAAGAAACAATAGACAATTTTAAACAACTGTCAATATATCTGTCTATATAACTGTCTCTCTCTCTCTCTCTCTCTCTCTCTCTATATATATATATATATATATATATATATATATATATATATATATATATATATATATATATATATTGAAATAAAGTGAATATACTCAAACAAACTCGGTCGAGGAATCTGAAAAGCAAATATCTTTCTACTTCATTGCTAGAATTGGCTCAATGAAAAATCATATATTCATTTCACAAAAACATGGAAATTTATTAAACAATTTAAAACAATTGTTTATATTGTATAACTTTACCCAATATAAAATAAAACGTTTGTCATGACCGTTCCAACCTTATGTCTTCGCGCGCTTTTTCGGCCATCTTTATCCATCTCCGACGCCGCCGTCCTCAGGTCCAGACACCATCTTCTCTCTTCTTTTCTCGGAAGCACACTTCAATCACCGTTCATCAGATCAACAAACTATTTGCTGCTAACATTCCAGTCCAATCACTGACAACTTCGCCCAAGCCCTCAATGTCCCTCCAACTCGTTAACATGAAATATTTTAAGCTCCACTGTCACACTTAGAGTTCCAATTTTGATGTTCTCTCAATATCCATTCCCTAGTAGATGCTTACAAGTCCCCAAAGAAAAAAAACCCTAACATTAATTGGAGCACGATCCGTTCATGAGCACGGCATCAGTCAGAATGAATGTCTCTTGTATTCTTTCAGCCCTGCAAAGCTCGGTTCTTAATTTCGATTGTTTATTTGCAGATAACATTTGATGTACTTTCGTACCTAGCCAATCTCTAAATTTCTTGCAAAACGAACTAGCCGTCTTCACGACTGTCACTGCTTTTTCGGCCAATCCCAGAATTCTATATAGAATTAACTAGCCGTCTCCGCGATTGTCACTGCATGAATATGTTGACCTTGACGACGGCTCGCTTACCGTTGCTAAGCTAGCATATTCACATAATTTATCCCCTTTAATTGACGCCTTTTATAATAAATAATTGTACAATATTCAGTGACATATTGGTATGTCACATATATATATATATATATATATATATATATATATCAAAACAATGCTTATTCCGTCTCTGCTCTGTCATTTCAACCTAACGAAAATGATCCTTAACGCCGGTTGTTTATTTGTCACATAGCGACTCCCTCTCGATCGCCTACTGACATCCCTATATTCTATATCATATAAAATGACATTTCTATAATAAAAATGGTTCGTCATTTTGGTATATCACAGCATAGAAGTGAATTTGGTGCAAACTAATATTTATTTCCTCCCTTCAATCTATTTCCTCACATTGAAATATTATCTATACAAAAAATCATCATGACCGGCAACAATTGAATGGATTTGATAAATTGTGAAACCTCTGTGTTGCTATTTTCCTAACTTGCTAGATCTGGAACGAAGCACACGAAATTCGAATTTATCCGAACTTTTTTTGTAATTTTCGAAAATGTAGGGTGCGCCGAAAATAGGACCATCACCACTATTTTTATAGTTCTTTGCTACAAACGAGGATAGAAATGAAAAACAAATTTTTTTAAGCCATTTGCGAAGATATTGATTAAAATTGTTTTAAAATCGCCTATGTTTGTGAAGATATTGATTAAAATTGTTTTAAAATCGCCTATGTTTCATCTAAAATTGTGCAAGAAATACTCATATTTTCGAAATTTCGAAAATGACCTCTTTTGAAAGACTCTTTTTTAATGAACACATTTTATTTGTAAAAAAAATTTATAATGAAAATTGTAGTTGTAGAAAGCCGCCGAAAAATTCTGCATTTTTGCAGTTTTCGAAAAATCATGTTTTTTAACCAATTTGAGACCTCTACAATTCTCTGAAACGTCGTTTACACTAACAACAAAATTTAATTAAAATAGATGGAGTCATTGTTTTAAATTTGAATATGTTCCAGGGGCTTTACGTGAAGTACGTTCCAAAAATAAAACATCGGTTTCAAATTCAAGGGGCCGCAACATCAGCCAGATCGATTGGGAAATATTGTTTATAGACAAAGAAAAGGATTGGCCTTTGGCAGTTAATCGATTTTTCGGTACCAAGGGCCCACAAACTTGGATTCTGACTACACCACATGTTAGAGGATATTTTGTTCTCTAAATGGAGTGGATTTATCCTATTTTTCGTTACTGGGGCCCGGTAATAGGTTTTTCTGTCAAAAATTCGCCGTATTTTTCCAGCAGCATTATCTTATATCTTATTAACTGTCTCGCCTTAAGAATTACCTGTTTAAGGGCGAGAAAGTAAAATAATATTAATGTTTACAAAACCACTAAAATTTTATTATATTATCTGAATAAATAAAGACTTAATTGAAAATCAAGGCAATAGTGGATTACTTTTTGAAAACTGTGATGATTGTCTTGCAGCTTATGTAGGCCAGAATGGGAGACAATTTATCCAAAGAATTAATAGTCACGTAAGAGCTAGGAAGTTCAATTGGAACGACTGTATCTTTGTCTCACACTTAGGCCAACAGAATCACATTTCTACCCTAATCAAAATATTAAAATCCTACATAAACAAAAGAAAGGGTCTAAAATAAATATTTAAAAAAAATATAAATCACAAAACAGATAAACAACCCTTATAAAACTTTCTTAAATAAATCCCTAAATCTCTTCACATAATTTCCATCCTAAAACTCCTTTCGGGCTACTACTAGATATTGGTTACCTTATGTAAGTAATACGTAGGTATGTAGGAAATAATGTAAGTAATGTGTTTGTACATGCTCCGCGACCATTGTTCGCCTCCCGCTTAGAGCACGTGGTTCCTAATATATTCTCCCAGAGCCCAGTAGTCCTGCAGCAAAACTGATATCTAATTTATTCGCTAGATGTCAGTAGCGGTAAGATTAGAACTAGAGGTGCTACAGAATGGCACAGATTTTCTCATAGTATAGTTTTCTAATTTCCTTGGTGTGGTCTGGCATTAAGGTTTTGCTCCATTCTCTGGCCAGCTGCCGTCTATCGTCGCCCAAAGTACATTTTTTTGACATGTCATCTCTTTGCTTTCCTAGTAGTACAACCGAAATATTACTTCAATAATATTAAAGAAGAGTAAAAACTCGTCCTAAATAGCAATTTTCATTGAAAAAGTTGAAGCGGTTCTTAAGAAAAATGGCGATTAAGCATTACTGTAAGTGCGAAATTTGAAGCCCTTTTTCACAGGAATCTATTGAGTTTTCGAAAAAGTTCAGTTGAAATCATTTAAAGCACTTTTACTCACAATTGTAATAATGCATACAAATCGTTGAAAATGTTTATATTAACGGATTCAGAGGTATTTAAAAAATAAATGTGTAATTTTTGAAAAAAACAAATAAAAACATCAAAATGAACTTTACATCGTATTAAACAGCGCATTAAATCTCAATATTCAATGTACCATATTTGGTGGATTTTCCTTGTACTACCCGGGTAATTATTTACCATCAAAAATCTAACTTTTATCTTTCGATATTTTCTGTAATTATTTACTTCAATCATTACAGTGTTTATAGAATGAGGTCTATCTGTGTTAAGAAATTTGTTTTCGTGGGTTGACATGACCGTCCATACGGATTTGCGGTTACGAAAATCTACGTAAGAAATATTTATTTATTCATTTTGGGTTCGGGAATTTCCCTTATCATTACAATAAATAATAATGTATGTCTTCAAAATCAATTACACACTGTAATCTCTTGCTCCAATGCTTCAAATAAACAAAAACATACATATTGTGCAGGCACCGCAATCGACATAACGAAGAGATTACAATCTTGAAAATTTGCACCAAGTATAATTATTATTTTAGACTCTCTAATTAGCAAGCAGATGAATTTAAAACATGTAAAAGTTAATCGTGTATTAAAGGATATGACAAATCACTAAAAATATACTCGTAAAATGATGATATGCTTAATCTTAGTTAATTTTATTTGACAAGAGTTGTACTGAGCGCTGAATACTTTTGTAGTATTTCCCACAAATTATCACATTTATTTGAATGTGCACATGATGAAAGGACAAGCTAGAAGTGAAAAATATTTAACTGCCATGCTAACAAATGTAATAGTATTCATTCATTTGTTATAGGAAAATATATCTCAATTTTATTTTTAAAAAAGTAATGTATGAATTTGGAACAGTTTTTGACGGTAAGTTGGCAGCAAAAACAAAAGGTTTTAGCGGACCTTGTTGCTACCAACATCTCTTGCGTGAATACGATTTCCTGCATGGAGTTATGAATATAGGGAGATGGCATGATGTCACAAATTTGAAGCCATCTCCGCCGTATTGGTGAGTCCAGAAAGCTTGTAGCACAGACAAACTGCGTGTGAGTGCTTTGTGACTTGTAACTGTGCTAGTGTTCAGTTGTGTTGTTTGGTATCGTTTTTAATGTTTAAAAGCTTTGTGTTATTGTAAAAGTTAGTAATGATTACTTGCGTGGCAAACGGCTGTACAAGCCGTACGGGAAAACTGGA
This sequence comes from Teleogryllus occipitalis, assembly GCA_011170035.1. Classification (NCBI taxonomy): domain Eukaryota; kingdom Metazoa; phylum Arthropoda; class Insecta; order Orthoptera; family Gryllidae; genus Teleogryllus; species Teleogryllus occipitalis. The sequence goes on along the minus strand of BLKR01009474.1, from coordinate 104,242 downwards.
AATTACTTTCCAAACCTAAGTAGTTACTCCATGGAATTTAGAACATTTAGTAACTTTGCAAGTTTTTGTTAAATTTCGTGAATATTTTCTTAAAGATTTCTTTCAGATCCAAAGCGGAGAGCATTGAGCATTAGAGCTATATGAAGAGACAATTGGTAGCCTTGCAATTGCAGCAGGTTATGTTCGGCTGATTTCGAAGAACACAATTATGATAGAACTTCTTTATCGTGGATACGTTTGCAGGAATTCGCAGTTCCATCAAATTTTCCAGCTTTTCCACCAAACTTACATATTCTTAGGTCACAAACAGCCAATGATGTAGTATGAGAAGATATTGGTTTGACAGACGTGTTTTGGATTCACCAATATGGCGGGCTGGCTTTACTTGAACACAGAAGAGGTTGCTAACGGCACCTCCATAAATGTATAGGTTCATGATTTTCTGAAATGCATGCTTAAACGCACGCATTAAAAAAATTCGCATGATTTTGACTTGGATTTGTTCTGTAAGATCTTGCACGTTTGCTTTTAGTTAGTTATTTAAGTAGTTGATGTTATTGGTTCTTTTCAGAGTTATTTAGACTATTATTAGTTATTTGTTGTAGAGAGTAGTTAGCGACTTGTGAGATTATCTTGCGACATTTGCTTTAACCTTTATTGAGTCATTAAAGAGTTCAAAAATTGTATGTGCTATGTTCAGTTACCATGTAATTAATAGTTATCAGTTCATTTTATTAATAGTTGTCTAATTAGTCATTTGTGTGGTTATTATACTATAGTATTTGCATAAGCTTTTAATGAATCATTTTAAAAGGAAGATTTTAAAAATTCTGTAGTTACTTGAAGTTATTTAATTAGTAGTTATTGTATTAATTACCGGCTCATTTTTATTATAGTTGTACTATTAAATAGTTACTAGTATTTTGTGCAAATTTTACAAATAGCTATGGCCAAGTCTACGAACTCACTCTACAAATTTACAACCTTACAAGATTATCATCCTGTAAAGTTTGTTGCAAAAGGTAATAATTATTTTGTATATTAGTTTATGAAAAGTAGCAGAAGAGGATAGAATGCATCTAACTCAGATTTATTGAACTGCAAATAGTAACTGCTGGTAGGTGAGTTACTTTAATTGCACTATATTCACTAAAATGTATTTTGTTTGCTATTTCTGTTACGTGTTACTGTTTTTCATTAACAGTTACCTACAAATATTAATATTTTAGGTGACACCCGGAAAATGGAATGAGTGTGTTACTCATACTGGAAAAAGTAATTTTGGATTCTTGGAATAAATAAAATAAAAATTTTACTGAACTGCCAGAAGCATTAATTGACCTACAAGAGTGAAGAGGAAGATGAAATAAAAGAAATGGATAGTCCCTAATAGAGATTCAGCTTTATTATACTCATTTTTTCACTAATATTTGGTTATTAGACATTGTAATTTAATTTAATTAATGTTCATACCTAAAGTTACGTGTCTGTTGTTTAAATTTATTCTTTCATATTATTTTGTGTGTTTCAGACAATTCTTTTGGAAATCATTATTTCTTTAACTGGTGTGGTCACTTCTCTTATATCTTTACTTAGTGATTCTTCGTTATTTTCGTCATGATCATCACTATCTCCATCAGTTCTTCCTGGTTCAATTTATTTAATACAGCACATCTTAAACAATTTAAGCTTTGTTTCGTATTATTATTATGTCCATAACAAGTATACAAAGTTTTTTAAGCTTTCCTTTTTCTGATAAGTCCGTTTTATTTGTAATAAATTTAATTATTTTAACCTTATTACTGTGTTACATAAATAATTATTTTTGTATTGAACGTATTTTATATTAAAAATAATTATTTTCAGTAGTTGGAAGACCTATTGAGGAATTCACTTAACAGTGAAACCAAATTTGATACAGTTTACTCATACAGGTAAGTTACAGTTGACTGTTATTCAAAACTATATTAGTTTTCGATCAAAATCCTTCTATATTTAAATTAATCTTAAAATGCTTAGCAACCCTTACTTTTAAATTAAAATTTTAATTTCTGATAAAATAAATAATAAAAAAAAATTTCTAATGTGTATTTATGTTGATACTTTTCAAAATAATTGTAACGGTAACTAATATAAAAATTGATTTTGTATTTTTTTGAAGTAATTTAAAAAATATTTTAACCACTGATACCGCCATGTAACTTAAAGAAGGAAAGCACTCAGTTTTAAGAAACATTGAAGTAATAAATATAAAATCGAAAACTAATAAATGTAAAAAATACTCTTCCAGCTATTCATAATATATCAACCATTTCCAGGAATGTATTTTTTACTACAAAATAATGATTATACATATGTATTAAATACATACAACTAATTGCGAATTGATCACTTACGAAGAGTAATGTATTATTCCCTGCGCTACGAACCTAACAAATTGAAGAAGGAGTAGAAATAAAGTAATTATGTATCAATTCCACTGTGCAATTCATTCTGAATATCCGCCCTTTTGAATATCGCGGGTCGGGTTGAAACCGTTGGGTTCCGAAGTTGGCGGTACTGGCAGACAGCTGTCAGCGCCACCCTATTGGAGATTTAGTGTGGCCTCTTAGGCTACCCCAAGAGTACATAGCACTTTCATAACAATGACAGCGAACCAATAACAACAATAACCCTGTTATGGGAATATTAGCGAAGTTTAGTTAATGCCTTATTTCACTCGACGATACTCGGGCCATCAGGTCCGCTCGTCCGACTGACCACGTAAATTTCGCTACGCTCCTTTCACCATCTAGCGGTGAAAGAAGGTATTATCTTGGGCGACGAAACAGGCGATTTGAATTTAGTTCAGAGGCTTCTTTTAGGAATGAGGATCTTTTACATGCAGTAGACATGGGAGAGACGGCTCAACTTCCCCTCCGAAGGAAGGCGTACGAAGGATTTTTTCGCCCGCTTCGATTGGGTTTGAACCAACTAACTTGGGTACAACAGTCCGGTACGCTAACCATTATGCCGTCGAATCCGCAAATATCCCATATTCCTGTATACTTCTCCCTTGCATGTATGACCATTTACCCTTTACTACCGTAATTGAAAAATTATTTAAATCTACTACAAAACTTGGTCTTCTTATAATACTCGTGTTAATATGTCCCTTTTTTCTCACTTTCCAGTTGGAGACCACTGCACACTTGGTCGTTGACTTTCACGTACATTTTGAATTCCATTTCTGCAGTCCAATCAATCCATGGAATCTTCTTCTTCTCCACACAAGCCTTATACCTTTTCCAACTTACAACATTGGTACCGTCCACCACTAAAATAAATTTAAACAGTTGGTTATCACTACCTCGTAGAACCTTTTACTCCCATTCGATTGTCACCGCGTCAGAATCCGTTCTGCCTCTTTGTTCATAATACGCGATCTTTTCAAACTTAAGTAATACCCACGGACATTTCTCAGGTGTACATTTGATATTATACATTCCACAAATTCCACTATTTTCCTGTCTATTACTCACACTGACCTTTCCTTACATTCTTATTATTTATAAATTGCCATATAATTCCCTCAGATTTCCCATTGTTGATGCCGTTCATCTGTGTAATTTATACGTAATTTGCTTACATTTTGCTAACATTGTGATCCATCATATCACACGTTACCTAAGTAATTTGTATAACTAATTATTCATTACCTATAATTTATTACCCCTCAATGGATTTTTGATTTTTGGCCTTATTTAAATTTTATTATATTGAGTATCGTTTGAAATTGTACGTGTGTATAAGGTGGTTTGTTCGCGCCAGTCGCTAGTCACTCAAAAATGTATTACATCTTTAGATTAAGAACAGATGCTAGTACATGTAAATGGAGCATTCAAATAATTATTTGTAAATAGTTACAAGAGAAGAATTGAATAGTGCTCTAGAAAAACAATGTTCACTAATAAATTTAGCCTCTCACATGATTTTTCATTTTTATGTCGGAAAGACCTAATATACCTTAGGTTGTCTTCCGTGCCCGTACTTTTATCTCTTTCAGCGTTGAATATTAGTTCACATTGTTTAGAATCAAAGTGCATTATCTTCAAACAGTGTGTAGTACAAAATTTTCTGTTACAGCGGTTTTCTCTCTTACCCCAAGAGAAAAAAATGCTAATAGCGTGGTTTGTATAATATATAAGGTACTTCTAGGCCGGTAGCTAGTTATACTAGTTTAGTACTTCCTGTTGTTATCGTTTTCATTCATTCAATTACGCCTCAGAATGCCCGGTGAGGTATGTTACATTTATTATCATCCGATTCCCCAACAAATTTATTACATATTGAATAAAAGGAAAAGGCATTTTCAGTACTTCCGCTACTACAAAATTACTTTTCGTATAATTCTTCAATAACTTAAAAAACGTATGCCAGCGAAAGTTTTTCCATCAATGAAGACGGAAAAATCCTCCCCGAAATTTTTTTGGACGTAGATTTTACTTTTTATTACAATAAAATAAACACATTGTGCATTAGTTTATTTCATTCATTTATGTTTAATAATTTATTTTAGGTAACAAATATTATGTTTTTTACATTAAATTACAACAATTTATTAAAAACAGTTGGGCTTGTCACAATTCCCTTCACAAAAACAGAAGAAATAGGGGGCATCGTTCTATACCTAGACAAGACAGTTCAACAACCTAAAATCTGTAATTTGTATCATTCATTTAAATTCTGAAGATATATTATGAAAAACATCATACACCTTATGGAAGTGGAAACAAAAACAACACCCCAGAGATGTGTGACATAATCCACTCACTTTCTTGAGTCCTCGCTTCGCTTCTTGCAAGAGTAGTGGAGAGTTTGGTTATTTTTACCAAAAGAATTTTATATCAAATTTGCAGGTGGTTTTGCGATGCAAAATAGTTTCTATTACAAGGGAGCAAAAATTTTTGGTTAATACATTTTGTCTACAGCGCTCATTGGTATCATTTATTCTTAATTCAACTAATGTTGGCAAAGGAGTGGGGGTAGGTATTCCGTGGCTCAAGAAAACGAGTGTGTGTGTGTAATACCGGCGGTAGCCTGAGAAAATTACAAGAACAAACATTTGTCAAGATAAATTATATTAAACATAATTATAGACCACATTCTTTTTTAGTGACATTCATTTTTCAAGATTATACCTAATCTGTTCTATTGGGATCTATATTAAATAGTTCGGTCGTCGGCGTATCAGTCCTCTTAAGACGCGGGAACGCCGAAGGAATCGCTGGCATCAAGCGGCATCTGCACAGCCTGCGTTCGTTGAGTGTTTCACTCCCCCCTTATACTGGGAAGACTTGGACCAGCCAAGAGCTCAGGTTGTCGATTTACCGAGCGCTTTCTTGACACGCTCGGAGCAGTTCGGAGGCAGTAAGCAGTCAACGGACAGAGTAAATTAGACGTGAGCTTTTGCGCAAGACATACACGTTTGGTGGTGATTGTATATATACATAGATTATATTACGTGAGTTTTGGGTTAAAATTGCAACCTAGTAAGTTTGTGATAGTGTCAAAATTAACTCTATTATCGTTTAATATACAACAAACATTTTTTAACACACGTTGTAAACAAAATAACAGAACGTAGAGCAAACTTGCATTGAAAGTCTAAAATTAATTTTTCATCAACTTCCTTCTCCAGTATGTGATCGGTTAGAACCACACCACGAGGAGCCTGTGCCGATGACCGAATATTGATGAAGAATTGTGACATACCAGGGGAAGAAAGTTCAGTAGTGGAATTAGAACCTTTTTTAGGTTACACTGATGATATGGCCAAAGGGATGCAAGAATGGTAGTGCATTCTTTATCGGAAATGATTCTTTTACTAATATCATGTGTCGCAAAATTAACCATTGTATTATATCAATATTTGTATTGAATTTTTTAACATTTTTATTTCTAAATCGCAGACAATTGATTTTCAAACTTTCTACCTTTCCACCTGCTTTTGATTGAAAGTGTTTCCTATACGCAAGGTTTCTTTCAAGGACCTTGGTAGATAAGTCGGATTCAGTCATTTGAATCACTATATACTGATTTCTACTTTCACGTATACATACGTATATAGTAATATACGTAGTATATTATATTATAGTAGAGTTGTATACGTAGTATAAAACTATAGTAGAGTTATATGTGTAGTATAGAGAAAGTTTCAAAATGCTGCGGAAAATCGATTTCGGGATTTCAACGGAAATGCACGTTTAGGGTTTCCATGATACCGAAAAAGTGCTTTTTTTCAAAACGTCCGTCCGTCTGTCAGTCCGTCTGTCAGTCCGTCTGTTCGTCTGTCTGTCCGGCCAGCAGCGAACACTATTAGCACCCATATCATGCGTACGAACTTTCCCAAGTTGGAGAAACCCCTGTCCATCTAGCTCTAGTTGAAGCTTTGAAATTTTGAAAAGCATTCTTTACAACGTGGGGGTACTGTACATGAAGCTCCCCAGACATTTTCAAAATTTCCTCAAAAACGGCACTGTTTTAATAATTATTTAAAAATGCAAGTATTGCACGGACTATTGCACGAAAACCACTAAAATTTCCCCAAAAGTCTCCATGACCTTAATGAAAGAACTATTTAAGGACAACAAATGTCATTTAAAGGAAAAATCTCTGTCTTAAAAATTATAGTTGTAGGTAGACGCCGAAAAAAATTCAAACTTTTGCAGTTTTCGAAAATTGAGTTCACCATGAAAACCGGTCCTATGCCACCTTTATAAGCGTATTTTACTCCATTCTTACAAGAAATTTAAAGAAATAAAATTTGGAGCCATTTTTGAGAAAATTTTGAAAATGTCGGGGGGGGGGGGAGGGATACATGTAAAGTACCCCCAAATTCTAAAGAATGGTTTTTCAAAATCTCAAAGCTTCAACTGAAGCCAGATAGACAGGGGTTTCTTTAATTTGGAAAATATTGTACGCATCGTTTAGGCGCTAGCAGGTTCACAAACGGACAGGCAGACGGACAGACGGACAGGCGGACACAGACACAGACAGGCACAGACAGAGAGACACAGACACAGACAGGCAGACACAGACAGACAGAGACAGACAGACAGAGACAGACAGAGACAGACAGACAGAGACAGGCAGACAGAGACAGACAGACAGAGACAGACAGACAGAGACAGGCAGACAGAGACAGACAGACAGAGACAGACAGACAGAGACAGACAGACAGAGACAGACAGACAGAGACAGACAGACAGAGACAGACGGACAGAGACAGACAGACAGAGACAGACGGACAGAGACAGACGGACAGAGACAGACGGACAGAGACAGAGACAGAGACAGACAGAGACAGACGGACAGAGACAGACGGACAGAGACAGACAGAGACAGAGACAGACAGAGACAGAGACAGAGACAGACAGAGACAGACAGACAGAGACAGACAGACAGAGACAGACAGAGACAGACAGACAGAGACAGACAGACAGAGACAGACAGACAGAGACAGACAGACAGAGACAGACAGACAGAGACAGACAGATAGAGACAGACAGACAGAGACAGACAGACAGAGACAGACAGACAGAGACAGACAGACAGAGACAAACAGACAGAGACAGACAGACAGAGACAGACAGAGACAGACACAGACAGACAGACAGAGACAGACAGACAGAGACAGACAGACAGAGGCAGACAGACAGAGGCAGACAGACAGAGGCAGACAGACAGAGACAGACAGAGACAGACAGACAGGGACAGACAGACAGAGACAGACAGACAGAGACAGACAGACAGAGACAGACAGACAGAGACAGACAGACAGAAACAGACAGACAGAGACAGACAGACAGACAGAGACAGACAGACAGAGACAGACAGACAGAGACAGACAGACAGAGACAGACAGAGACAGACAGACAGAGACAGACAGACAGAGACAGACAGACAGAGACAAACAGACAGAGACAGACAGACAGAGACAGACAGAGACAGACACAGACAGACAGACAGAGACAGACAGACAGAGACAGACAGACAGAGGCAGACAGACAGAGGCAGACAGACAGAGGCAGACAGACAGAGACAGACAGAGACAGACAGACAGGGACAGACAGACAGAGACAGACAGACAGAGACAGACAGACAGAGACAGACAGACAGAGACAGACAGACAGAAACAGACAGACAGAGACAGACAGACAGAGACAGAGATAGACAGACAGAGACAGACACACGGACAGACTTTTTGAAAAAAACAAACAAAACAAATCGTGTATTTCCGTTGAAATCTCGAAATCGATTTCTGCAGTATTACATAAGTTTTTCTGTACTACGTATATTACTCCGTGAATACGTATGCATACGAGAAAGTAAAAATTGCTACAAGAAAGTATGCCATTCTGTAGCACCTCTAGTTTCTTTCTCGTATACGTACACGTATACGGAGTATAGAGAAAGTTATGTAATACTGCGGAAAATTGATTTCGAGATTGCAAGGAAAATACGCGTTTGGGGTCCCCTGATACCGAGAAAATGTGTTTTTTTTTCAAAACGTCCGTCCCTCTGTCTGTCCGTCCGTCCGTCCGTCCGTCCGTCCGTCCGTCCGTCCGTCCGTCCGTCCGTCCGTCCGTCCGTCCGTCCGTCCGTCCGTCCGTCCGTCCGTCCGTCCGTCCGTCCGATGTATGTGAACACTAGCGCCAAAACTATGCGTAGATTTTTTTCCAAACTGAATAAACCCCTGGCCTGAAATCTGGCCTGAATTGAAGCTCTGCGATTTTGAAATGCATTCTTTTTTGTGAGTTATTTACACAAAGCCGATAATTTCAAAATTTTCTCAAAAATGGCTCCAAACTTTTTCTTCAAATTTCTGGTAAAAATAGTGTAAAATATACCAATAGAGGTGAGATAGGTCCGATTTTCACTGTTATTTTTCAATTATCGAAAATTGAAAAGTTTTAATTTTTTACACCTAAAAAGTTGAAGACAGGTGTGAAATTTGTTGTCCATAATGAAGATCATGTACATTTAAAACAAAAATTAGTTGTTTTCGTGCAGTAGTGCGGACAATATTTGCAATTTTAAAAAGTTACAAAATCAAGATTTTCTCCGATCTGACTCCAAATGTTTGCTTTAAACTTTTGGTAGGAATACTGCTAAATGCACAAGATGACATGAACTCCATAATGCCGTATTCTTTTGTTTTTCTAAAATTACAAAAAAAAGTACTTACTCCTACGTCGTTAATATTTTTCCTAGCGGCATTTTGTTCACGTAATTTTATTTATGAGTACATGTGCTTTAAATAATTTCTATTAAAGTTTCTCGAAAATTTGAGTTGTTTGTGAAAATATGCTGAAAATTTTGCATTTTCATAAAAGCTTACACATAATTTTCTCAAAACAGCTCCATATTTATTCTTCAAACGTTTCCAACGAATAGTGCTTGTTTTCAATATTTAATATGACGTAAAGTTGGGTTTAGTGTATAATTTTTTTTCAGAAATTATGCAAATGTAATTTTTTGTAATATCACTTTACTTTTATTTATTTATTTAGTCAAAAACAGTCAAGAACTGTATGTGACTATGGGGGGGGGAGAAAATCATCTGCGCACGCTTTCCTGATTTTCAGAATCCCTTCCCTACTATTTAACTATTAATAGTTGAAAGATGAAAAAATAGTAATAATAATAAGTTTTTCCCTAAATCAATAGAGTTCTGTGAAAAGTACATTAACGTTTGCAAATACTATAACGGTAAACACCAGTTTCTTAAAAACAGCTCCAAATGTTTGAATGAAAATTGCGATTTGCATATTGCAAATTGCAAGAAACCAACGTGAAATTGTATTTTCGTCTTCGGGGGTCGTTGTCGGACCCAAAGCTGACACATGCTTCTCTATGTAAATCGACGCGCTGAATCCGAAAATGAAGCCAGAACTGCGCCTTCACTCTCCAATTCTTTTTTAAATCGCAAAAAACCCTCAAAATTACAATGTACAATTTCTCTTTTTTTCGCTTTAAAATGAAAGGAAGGTGGTGGCGCAGTTTTGGCTTCAGATTAGGGTTTAGCGAGTCAACATACATAGAGAAACATGTTAAAGGTTCAAACATTGCCTATGTAATGTGGGGGTTATCATTTTTAGTAAGAATTAGAGTATGTATTTGTGAAAATGAAATTGAATTCGAAAAATTTTAAAACTAGTAAGATGACACATGTTTTGCGCACAAGATGTTAACATCAGCAATGGAATTAGTACAATATGGGTCAAATGTGTTCATAAATGATGCCACCTCTTGTATATATTACAAAAATACATCAGGACAACTGCCTGCCCCATCTACCAGAGTGACCAGGAAAGTAGTTTCAAATTAGTGGTGCTACAGAATGGGACAGACTTTCTTGTTGTAAACTTTTTAATTTCCTTCGTGTGGATTGGCTCTATGGCCTTGCCCCATCCGCTTGTCAGCTGTTATCTATTGCCTCCAAAGTACATTTTTTCACATTTCTTCAACTTTTCTGTTTGATAATTGGAGAACCGGAATACGACTTTAAGAAAATTAAAGAATAGTAAAATCTCCTCCTAAATGTCAATTTTCATTGAAAAACGTAGAGCCGTTTTTAAGAAAATGGCTTTTAAGCATTACTGTGAATGCAAAATTTGAAGGTCTTTCCCCAGGAATCTATTAAGGTTTAAGAAAACTTCATTAACGTCATTTGAAGCACATTCACTCACAAAGTAAATAATGTATACAAATTGCTGGGAATGTGCATATTAACAACATGAGAGATATTGAAAAAAATTACATTTGTGTAATTTTTGAAAAAAAATTAAAATTGACATTATTTAAAGCAGATATACACATAAATACAATAATGTAAACAAATTGCCGCTAATGTAATATGAACGACGTGAGAGACAAGAAAAAAAAATTGTAAATTTTGGAAAAACAAAAGAATAATGCAACATTGCGTTTATGTCATCTTATAGAGTGAATTTAGCACTATCCCTAGCAAAAGTTTAACCCTTAGTTACCCGCGTTTTATTACACAATTCCCCGCGCGTCGTACTTAATACGCGAAGCCTATTTTGTTAGAAAAATGAAATCTGCAAGGCCTGAATCATGTTTGGATATAATTTTTATTTCGTTTTATTTTAAATACATACATATTACAATATTAATTAGATGGACAGGGGTTTCTTCAATTTGGAAAAAAAATCAGGTATAGGCGCTGGTAGTTGTTCACAGACGGACGGATGGACGTTTTGCTCTGAATTCATTTTTCGACATCAATGACCCACAAAACAGGGATTCTGACTACACCACTTGCTAGAGAATTTTTTTCTCTTAATATAGCTTCTAGTTTTATGCACTTTTTGTTACCAGAGCCTGGCAATTAATATTTTTCCGTGAAAATCCGCCGTTTTCTCGCGCAGCGTAACATAACTTTCTCTATGCTACGTTTTTTACTACATATAGAGTGCGTATATGAGAAAGTAAAAAGGTAAGTAGGTATTATAGAAGTATATTATTGATCATTAAGAAGCTCTGAAATCTCGTGAATAAAATAAATTATTTTTCCTACTTACCTCTAACTATGAAAGTAGTATATTAAAGCGAATTTTCAAATATTAACCATTTCAGAAAGACGTATCATGTGGAAGTAAATATCATTGCTATTAATAGCAACACTGGTTTTGAAACTCGAATCAACTGATCGAACAAGATACAACCAAATAGTGGTGCTACAAATTGGCACAGACTTTCTCGTCCTACATAGATTTTCTTCCTTTTGAGTGTGTGCTGCTTTTCTGATTTTTCCTCTACCCCCTTCTAGGGTTGGGCGAAGTCGTTCTTTTATGTGAACGGTTCCTTATGCAATCGATATTTGTAGTGAACTAGTTCAATCGAAGTAGGTAGTTCATTTTGTTTTGGCATACAGGAAATGTAATAATGATGTGTTCAAAACAAAAAGATTTAGAGTTACACAAATATAAAATGAAAGATTTGATAAATAAAATAAATTCATCATTGATAGTTTACATAAATAAGAACAGTAAAAACAAATAATATAATAATGACCGCATTTACATGGTGGAAATAAAGGTTTGGTCACCAATTTCGTCGTAGTATATAAAGCAATCCATCGTTTCCAGATATATACCACAAAATATTATTACGTTAAAAATAACTATGGAATATAACTGTTGAGGCTGCAAAACGTTTTGAGAGCCTGTTGAAGAGATTGTGCCTAGGAACTGCTTATTGTCTTTTCGTGCACTGTTATTATGAGGGTAGACTCTGAAAATACGCGAATGTCCAGACTGTTAGCATTTTGCAAAGAATGGATAATTAAGTATTGGAGATATTGTCAGTGTCAGTGTTATGCAAAAAGGAAATCGTTCTCCCTCTGATATTGTCTTGGAATTCGTGCATGTGAACTGAGTTTACGCGCCAACCGTGCTGTTTCACAAATTATACGGGTCTCGAGTCGCAACAACAACTTCACGCAATTGAATATTGATTGTCAGTGCACTCGATACATACGCCTGCATTACCAGCTTTTTACAGAGCAAGGCGAGTCGCTATGAAACTATTCTGCTTCCCTGATTTCCAAATAATGTGTCTTTGTGGCATTTTAAGTAGAAAAGCGTTAAAATCTGAGAAGTTGTCGACTATGCACTGGTTTTGAACACGTCTTTGAGCCTGGTCCATTGCGCTCTCACGGTCCTCTTCAGAAGCAGTTCAACATTTGAATCAAATTAAATACATTTCTTTCCTCTTTTGAAGGTAGCCGGAGGTTTTGAGAGACAAATTAACTACATCCAGGGCGGGACATTTAAAATATAGACTCTTTGCTGTTAATTCAGCCTAAGAGTGGTTATAATTGATTGTATTCCAAGTAATGCGCCAAATTTGAATTAATTTGGCCGCCTATATGGCAACATTTTTACAGAAGGTAAAAACATAATAATAAAAATAATAATAATAATAATAATAATAATAATAATAATAATAATAATAATAATAATAATAATAATAATAATAATAATAATAATTTACTCCTAAATTAAAGAAAACTACTAAGAAATAGCCTTGTTACAAAACTCTTGACCAAAACTCCATGACACTTCTGCAAAATAATAAAGAACATTCATCTTAATTTTATTTTTATTTAAATATTTTGAACTATCGGCTTAACTGTTGAGACACACAGTTAACTAAAAATTAAATTTAAGGGCTTAATACATGAAGGTGTTAAGTCAGTTTTTAATTTTGTCGTCAAAACGAATTTTCTATTAGTTTCCTACTAGTTACTTTGCTGCTTTTCACAAAAATCACAATATTTGTCATCTGGAAAAGAAATAATCTCCAGTAATATAAAAAAGTTCCATGCAAGTTTACTAAATCTCAAATATCTCCTTTAGCCATTATCTGAGTTAATACCTTCTTGCACTAAGCCCTTCAATTTACTGAGCATCGCGGCGATCTTCTAGAGTTGAACTGTGAATGACGAACTGTGACCGGCGAACAATAAGAGTGACCGGCGAACCAGGGCTATCTGAACTAAGATCAACGACAAATCGATAAACTATACTTCAAATTAAACATAGCTTCACTTCAAAGTCATGAGCTAGGAAGAGAGGGGGAACATTTTCATGCAATTGGGAACTTCGTTAGGACTTTAATTGTTGGTATTGGAGCTCCAGATTGGATAACAATGATTTCCTCTCTTTCCAGCTCGTGAACGTAAAGTGCAGCTAAGTTTTAATCACAGTAAATACAAATGTTCAGGGATCTCTGAAACAAGATGAACGACGGACGATGACCGACCAACTACGAAGGATGATCCATGGCGGTAAACTTCGAAATGTGACTGGTGAACGACCATGTCAGAGCGTATTCTAGCAAAAAATAAACCAAAACTAAACCCAAACACCAATTACATGTGCAAAACTCGATTAAAACGCTTACAAGACAATCTGAGGCAAAGAAGTCAATTATTAGTATGTAATACAAACGGATCAGAGAAGATTCTGTCAGCCATTTTGACATTCCACACATTTTCCGACGAACTGACTGAATTCCGCAAATGTGAGGATTGCTATTTTTTGCCAGAACTTGACATAGTATAATATCGCCTTAACGAGGGCGAAATAGGGCACGTCATCGTAGCGAGAGAAGAGAGAAGACTTCAAAGATATTCGACATTTTCTTCACCCGCAGTTCATCCGAGAAGATATTGAATGTGCGCGAAGACATGAAGTAAGAAAATTTAAACTGATTTCAGTGAAGAAGATTCAGAATATAATCGGTAGTTAATACAAATGGGCTCATTAAAGCGTGTTAATGATTTTCAGTGGAAATGAGTATTATATTTGTTTGAAAGAAGGAATAATTGATATTTAGTTGCAATCAATCAAAGAATCTCTTCCATTTTTTGTTTGCATCTTCTTACTGACATTTTTTGGATTTTTGTTACCGCCCATGTTTATGATCCGCATATTAATGGGGGAAGTACATATCAGTATTTGACGTCACATATACTAACATTCAACATCCCGATTGGATGACGACAGCGTTAAGTGTCAACGGACTTTTTTCGAAGTTGTTGGTTTAATCGAAGTGTAAGTCTTGGGCATTTCAGTAGCACTGCTATAATTCTTCCCCACTTTTCCACGTAATTATCTTTTCGTATGCGATCTGCTGGAGACAAATGAAATTAACATATCTAGGTTTCACAATAAAGTTAATCTACAAATCTTTGCAACACAGATCAGACAATTTACTTCAGTTCTCTGTAAATATTTCGAAATGTACAATCCAAATGTACAAAGATCTTTAACACAAATAAAATGTTATTTTCATACTTAAAGTATTATCTTTTTAAGTAAAGCATTTTCTTTTTCACACATACGTTACGTAGAGGCAGTAGGTCAGTTTTATATGCATTATTATTAATAAATAACAATATGGAAACATCGTGAATTTTGAAACATATTAATAAAATAAGTAGTATTTTGTTCTAATATACAGGTAGGTTCATTATCATCAAATAAAAATTATCATTTGATTAATAATGTGAACAAACCTTAAATCTACAAAAATGGCACGTATTTAAAAGTGTTATGTTCAACAAACTTCTCTAATTGCATTTGGCAAAACAATAATATTGTATAATAGTTCTCTAATGGTCCTCTCACAATAATGAAACACCTTCAGATACGAAACGAATGATGCTATAAAACGGCACAAACTTTTCACGTTATTTTCGGTTTCCTAATTTCTTTACTCGGAACGAGATTTTCGATTTTGCTCCACCTTCTTCGTATGTGTAACGACGTGGGAGATATTTTAAGCAAATTGCATTTGTACAATTTTTGAAAAAAAATTGTGTTTACGACACGTTATTGAGACATTATTTAAAGATTACAATTGAATGAAGTTATTCAGAAAATATCCATGCCATATAATACAATTTGGTTGAAAAATTGCTTGGAAACCTGGGACTTATAAAATTTCGAGCAGCAAGAATGCACGTTGAAAAAACATGTATGGGATAGGGTTGTAGAAAAGTTAGGAAAGTTTTCCGTATGAACTAAAAGGAAAAAGAAAAGCCCCAAAAACATTTATGATGTTCAGTATTGACGCGAATATTAATAATGAAATGAGAGAGGTTTACAAATTCTAGAACACTACAATCATTATTCAGCGTTAACACAGAGTTGGAAATGTATCTAAAAATGTTACGGAAATGTTTTATATTTATCAGTATCTGTTCATGTACGTTGAAGATATCCAAATGGCAAACAAATCCGTACGACGTATTTACAAAGTTTCAACTCAAAACTTTATCTGATAGTTATATGTGATCTCTCCGTCCGTCCATCTCTCCGTCCGTCTGTCTTTCCGTCCGTCCATCTCTCAGTCAACAGCTGTTTCGTCTGTACTGGGACTCGCTGCCGCCTCAGAATATCACTAAAGATGGCCGTAATACGACTGAAAAAGCTTAAAGGAAAATTAAACACTTATGACTACACAACATATCTATTTCTATAATGATGCCGATGTAAACGCAACACCATTTCCTACCATAATGTAGAATTGAACATTATATCACTTTCAATTTGTCACAGTGTTTGTACCATCGTCTGTATGTTTGTATTATTATTATTATTATTATTATTATTATTATTATTATTATTATTATTATTATTATTATTATTATATTAGAAATGTATTTCTATTTTCTGTTTGGACATATATTTAAAATTAATACTTAGAAAGAACCATAACTGGATGGTTTCTTTACAGCTCAGAAATTATATGAACATTGTACAATTTTATATGCCGAATATTCAAGGAAAACAAATTGCAAGTAAAGCATATGTTCTAAAAACACAATGAATGTAGAACATGCTTTTTTTCCACGTTTCAGAAATATTTAACAAATTTATTAATAAAGTAGCTCAGAACGCACATTTAGCAATGCCGGGAAGGAATGTAATCGGACGGAATATGTGTGCCAGTAGACCCCTAGCGGCATCGTATGGCAACCCGAACAGACCGTGTAAATACGGCTTCATGTAGTTCTAGTCTGCAATCTTGAAGTGTCTAAGATGTTTCTGTGTGAAAATCTTCAGGAAAATGGGAAAGTGTCATTCCTTAGAAGGTACCGACCATCTTCAGGAACAGCGTTTACAGACATTAATACTGGCGACGCGTTGGCAGACCTACAGATAAAAAGCCTTTAACATGGATTTTACGGCTACAAATTCAAGCTGCTGCTGTGGTTATTCTAATAAAATTTTTATATTCAATGTTTAATTAGTACATTAGTTTTTTTACCCTTTTCTATTCCTAATTTTTCAGATATATTTACGAAAAGAAGATCTTTGCGATTTGAATGAACGTTCTATTCTCTATTCCAGAATACAATTTAAAGTAAAAAATGACACACTTTCAATAAAAAGGAAAAAAATTAGTGCTTTAGGGAAAATACAATCAAAAAATTAGATATCCCTTTCAAATTCTAGGGCCCACGACGCAGAGGCCACTACATAGACGTAAAATATCAGTTTTAGTGAAACTCTATTTATAGAGTAGGCGCTAATATACAAATAACAGTCTACCGACTGCTATAAACGTCTTTTTCAGCATTACAGATCTATGAAACTTGGATTCTGACAGCACGATGCATTAGTGACAATCCTTTACTTATGAATAAGAATTATGCACTTTTTTTGGGATCTGGGTGCCAAAAAACAAGCATTTCTGTCGAAAGTCAATGCAAATTGGCGTAAGCGGGGTATATCCAGTGATCTTTGCCCAAGTCCGGTGGTGCCGCGTGGTTCTCTTACAATGGCAGGTGTACTCACAATACCTTCAACTCGATACCTAATCTCCACTGTCTCGTAGTGCTCCGCGCCACACTTACATATACCTGGGCATTCGCAACGTGGCCGCTGCCATTAGCTTTCATGATTGATCTCCCCATATTCGCACACACCTTTTTTCCACCACATTGTCCTCTGACCGGGAGGTCCTAGGTTCGAGTCCTGACGGCGGCAGGATTTTCGACACTACCTTTCCAGCTAGGTCGAATTCAGTCGCTATCTGGAAAAGAATTCTAGCGGCCGGCTGCTCTGATCGGTAGTTTTCCGTGGTTTCTCCGATCAACACCAGGCGAATGCCGGAGCAGTACCCTAACAAACGGGCCACGGACCGCGCGCGATCTGTCCTTCCTCTTCCTTGTCCTATCCTCTCCCCTTACACATACACTAACATGCACTACCACATATTCCGGGAGACCGGTCGGGAGCTTAGAGCTTGTCCCGGCTGGGGCGGTGCTCCGCTGGTGGGAGAGTCCTGGTTGGGGGGAGACCCCACTAGCCGACGGTAGGTCGGCGCCGGATCTCGCCATCCGGCGGGTGAAGATCACCGCCATCTCCCGAGAAAAAAACATGCACTACACTAACGGGACTAATGACCAAAGCAGTTGACGCGCCCGGAAGCACGAAAAATCAATCAATCAACCCACCACATTGTAATGCCAATACTTTCAAAGACAAGTTTTCTCGCTTCGCTCGCCCGGATCCAAGTCACGGCGAGGCTCGGGACTTCGGCCTTTACGCTTAGTATAAACAACCTTGAGTCTATCCACAGCATAATTACCAATTCACTTTTATAAGAAAGCACTTTAATGGTTAAGTTTGCTACTCAGCATTACGTCACTACGGTGACGGACAATCGCACAGCGCATAACCTAGTCTCCACTCCTTACCCAAATTTTTTGTTTAAATTTTGCTGTTGAATGGTATAAACGACGTTTAAGACAATGGCATCATTTCCGTTAAATTCCTGATTTTTCGAAAATTGCAAAAATTCAAATTTTTCCGGCGTTTCCTACAACTAACAATAATGAAGATTTTTTTTCATAATCAAATGTGTTAATCAAAAACACTTCTTCACTCTATGTCATGTTCAATTTTTCAAAAATATCAGTATTTTCTTCCGTCATTTTGTGTCAAACTCAGGCAATTTTTATTTTATTAAACAATTTGTTCTTAAAAACTGCACGAAAGTTTTTAATTCAATTTTTATATCAGATGGCGTAAAGAACGCTTAAGAGAAGAGTTTCATGATAGTTGAAACCCTCAATTTTTCAAAAATTACAAAAATCGAAACCTTTTTGGCATCTTCCTACATCTACAATTATAAAGAAAATTTGTTTTCTTCATGAAATGTGTTTATCAAAGCATATTTTAGTAAGGACATTTTTTGCAAAATTTGGCGTCAAACAGAACATTTTAAAATTCTATACTGTTATTTCCTCAGGAACGGCTCTATTTTTTTCTTTAAAGAGAAGTAAAGGAAGTAGTGCTGGTCCCATTTATGAAGCACTCACTATTTTCGAAAATTCGTTACTATTCTCATTACCTCTCTTATAATTTATTACATCTTAAGGTGTCATTTTCTAGAGCTGATAGTCCCGGCATTTCTCTTACTCCATTATCTTTCGTCTTTTACATATAACATACTAAAATATTTATTTTTAATAAATTATAATTAATTAATTTTCTTAATTAAAACCCATGTCTATTTTTAAATTATTTAATAATCTCTTGTCTTTAGAGTTCCTTTAGATTACCTCTTATTACGAATATGGAATATAATTTCTTTAATGCTTTAATCGTATTAAAAATGTTTATTTTTGAAACACGCAAATACACCGTTTGGGTGTATTACGTATTTGTGGTAGGTTTGTGAATGTTACATGGATTTTATACGGATAAACACTTTGAGGAAATAATCCTTTTTTCATTTTCCAAATGTTTAAATATGCAAGTTGAATAGTCCCCGCTGGCCCCATGGAGGTGACGGAAAGGATCGCATTTAGAAATTTGATAAGATAATATTTAATAATTTTTACATACATAATTCAAGCATAGTTTTTGATAAACAAACGATAAAACGGAATGTAAGCAATATTTACTCCTGCAGGTCTCTTGTACCATTAAAATATGTTTTCTATTAATTGACACATAATCCATTGGGTATTCGTTGCGCCGTGGCCTCGGTTCCTTTAAATTATTAATTTCATAATTGAATGCAAAATGACGGTAAATTAATTTGTAGTCTTTTTTGTAGACAGTTACAAATTGAAGTCGCCTGCCGTCTGGAGAAGCTTGCAAAGGTATTTGAATACATAATTAGTACTGGCTTTAATTGCTGAAGTATCATTGGACATGGTTTAACGCCCGTTTATGCGCTGAAGCTTACACTGTCGATCCCTGGCCTTAGTATTCGCTATCCGCCATTTTATCACTCTGAAGCACCTAACCCAGCCTCCCATATTTTCATGCAACAGTGGCTCATACGCTCTTTGCTCTGCAGCCCTTTGATTGATTGATTGATTGATTTTTTCGTGTTTCGGGCGCGTCAACGGCTTTGGTCATTAGTCCCGTTAGTGTAGTACATGTTTTTTCTTGGGAGATGGCGGTGATCTTCCCCCGCTGGATGGCGGATGGCGAGACCTACCGTCGGCAAGTGGTGTTTCCCCCTAACCAGGACTCTCCCACCAGCGGGGCACCGCCCCAGCCGGGACAAGCTCTAAGCTCCCGCCCGGTCTCCCGGAATATGTGGTAGTGTAGTGCATGTTAGTGTAAGTGTGTGTGTGAGGGGAGAGAATAGGACAAGGAAGAGGAAGGACAGATCGCGCGCGGTCCGTGGCCCGTTTGGTAGGGTACTGCTCCGGCATTCGCTTGGTGTTGATCGGAGAAACCACGGAAAACTACCGATCAGAGCAGCCAGCCGCGAGAATTCTCCTCCAGACTGCGACTGAATTCGACCTAGCTGGAAAGCTAGTGTCGAAAATCCTGCCGTCGTCAGGACTCGAACCTAGGACCTCCCGGTGAGAGGCGCTGCAGTGACATCAGTTGATGCATTTGTAGATGCAGACGTAGACTTATTGACACCTGTACCTTTTAACTGCGCTCTGACCGATATATTTGTGTTCGCCACAGAGTCGTTGGAATAGAAATTAACTACTCAGTGAGAGCGCTGCTGTTGGGAAATAATTTGGAAGACCTCATTGTAGTAGAACACAACAGCTTCTCGATAGATATCTAGGAGGTAATGACGTATCTCGTGGATATTGTTGCGATTGTGATAGAAGCGAGTCGGTTGTTTAGAATATCGATACGTTCTTTTCATTGCATATACTGTATTATTGTACTGTACGAAAATATATGGGAAATAAAATTGTTGAGAGTTGTGCGTCATACAAATGTACCTACAAACTCGTTGTCGCGAGCTGAAAATGACAGTGTAAGTCTGACTCTTCTGAAGGAAATATTTCGGGAAGGAAAAGGAGAATGAAGAAGGAAAATATTTCAGAAGGAAAATATTTCAGAAGGAAGTATCTTAGCAAGGCTGATGTGTGTTCATCGTTAACCTCTTGCAAATGCCTGCTTGAAATAAGTTAATTTTAGTAAATGATATCAAAGAGGGTCGGGAGTTGAACACTAAAACCTACTGGCCAGAGGTACTGCAATGACAGTTCATGCCCTGATGCACCATTGCTGGCTATCTATTTCATCTACGCTCGCCCAAAACAAACGTAATGATGAAAACGAGGAGCACAGATGAAGTATCAGATTTGAACCCTCCCTCCCCCCAATTCCATCCCCCCCCCCATCCAACTCAATGGCTCTTTCGATGATCTTGTGTCTTAAATTGTCCATAATAGTAGGGGTTTGCTTCACACTTACACACATCGGTTTAGTCAGGGGAAGGAAAAGAAAAAGTATGGTTATTTTATTAGGCGTGATGTATTGGAAAGCCGCAATCTCATATGAGGCCCAGAGCACATCTCCATACCCACAGCAAGATTCGAAATATTGACCGTTCGAAAAGGGACTTAAAGTACTTCTGGCAAATCGGTATCTGGTAACCAGGTCGGCGATGGTTGTCCTGTAATAGCGACAAAAACAGAAGAGCATGGAATTACATCTATGAAAAAATGTTGACAGATTGACAGCTACAGGGAGTTGTGTGTGCTGTGCGTTACCCAAGAAATATTAAAGGCACAGATATTTTAACATACCTTGTTCCAGAACCTAGTAAGAATTTGATAATTCTTTAAAAAAATGTAATAGAAACAATATCGAGAGGGAAAAGTAATCCATATATTGAACTGATAGGAATAGTAAATATGATGTACTTCCAATTGATTGGAAGAGTAACTTAAGGGTTAAACAATGATTTCTGTAAGAAACGTATTCGTACACACAGTAATCTTGTTCATTCCGCGAATTAATATTGATCGAAAAGTTGTATTTGGTTGGCATTTCGGTCGTTTTATGCAGCCAGACAGGAGACCGATGATGTAGCCAATGTAAACCAGTCAATTCCCACGCACACCAGGATATTTCTCATTTCCATGTGTTATGCCATTAAGCGTCGTGTGCCAAGGGCTGGTTGCGCGTGTACGCCGGGGCTCGGGGCTTGTTGGGCCCTGTGAGCAGCGGCGTAGGTCGCCGAGGACGCCGCCCCCACCGCCCGCCGCGCCGCCCCAATGGCCCTTAATAATGCAGCGACTAAAAGCCGTCGGGGGCTGCGGCGCCTTCCGCAGCCGCTAACGAGGCGGGACCCGCTCTCCTCGCCCAGCATCCCCCTCCGCGACCGCCCCCTTCTTCATGTTCTCTAACCCTCCGCCCCTTTTCCGTCATCTCGCTTCTCCGTCCAATCGTCCCTACATCGCTTCATCCCTTCGTTCCTTCCTCGTCGATGTCTCGTCAAACGCCATTCGTTTTCTCTTAAGTTTCTCCATTCCACTTCCTCTCCGTTCTCTTCCTATCTTTCCATTTTCCCGTTCTTTTGTCCCTCAATTCCTAGTCCCTCCGTTCTTTCACCTTCTCCGTTCTTCCGACTCATTGATTTCCAGTCCCTCCATCCCTCCTGACGGGGGTGAATACTCGATACTGGCTAGATACGAGTAGCTAGTTAACCATTGTCTGGAGAAGAATTCTAGTGGCAGACTGTTCCGAACGAGGCATGACCCGGTCTTATCTTCTCGTCCCAGTCTCCCCATCAGCGCCCCCACGCCACGACTGCCACCCTCCATCGCCCCTCCCCTTCATTCTCTCTCCCTCTACGCCCCTTTTCCGTTACCTCACGTCTCCGTCCAACCATTCCTACCTGTCCTTCCCGTCTCCGTCCAACCCTCTGTTCCTTCCTCGTCGATGTTTCTTCAAACGCCATTCGTTTTCCCTTAAGTTTCCCCATTCCACTTGCTCTTCACTCCCTTCCTATCCTTTCATTTTCCCGTCCTTTTGTCCTTCATTTCCTAGACCTTCGATTCCCCACCTTCGCCCCGCCAGTGGCGGATCCTAGATACGAGTAACTAGATCGAGTTTAACCGTTGTCTGGAGACGAATTTTAGCCGCAGATTGTTCCGAACGAATCAGGCCTGGGCCTTATACCCTCGTCTGGCCATCCATCGACCCTCCCCTTCACTTCCTCTCACACTACACCCCCTTTTCCGTCCAACAGACACTACGCCGCTTCATCTATCTATTCCATCCTCGTCTAGTCTAAATAGTTTCAATTTCTATTATAAACACTCTAAGGCATCTAAAAAAGTATATGTCCATAGAGAAAGTGATAGACAGCTACTCTGTAATGACCCACCCATTGCGTGTCTTTTCTCTCTCGTATACATGGGCATGTCTCATATTAGAAATATGTATGTAATATGGTGCATTAACCTCTGACGTAGTCTGTCTTCTCAACCTGAGAAGTGAGTTTCCTCATCGTCACACTACAACATGCACAGGGACATAGCAAGGTAAATGCACATTACAATCTCGGCCGACCAGGAATCGAACCCGGGGTCGCGTCATGGAAAGGGAGCACGCTAATGAGCTATCCACGATGTTATATTATAAGTAGATTATACATATTGTGGCGTCGTGCGGTTGCAATAATACACAGACGAG
Organism: Teleogryllus occipitalis; assembly: GCA_011170035.1. Taxonomy (NCBI): domain Eukaryota; kingdom Metazoa; phylum Arthropoda; class Insecta; order Orthoptera; family Gryllidae; genus Teleogryllus; species Teleogryllus occipitalis. Next base: position 80,741 of record BLKR01009474.1, on the reverse strand, counting down.
AGTGGGTTAAAAAATTGCTGGTTTATTTCCTAAGTTTCACCACCGAAACAACCTCATTGACACAATTAAATTAACTTAAAAAGATCCCACTACTCGGAGAACTGTCGCTGCGGCTACCACACCACTACGCTCTAATATCACTTACATTCAATGGCGTGAAGCGCCGCATCCTACTTACGGACTCGTCCTTGAGTCTCCCTGTCCTTACGGCAAACACATTGCCGGCCCTATTCGCCACGCTCTCGGCCGCACCCAACCAGGCATTCGCCGACCGGCTCCCGGCCAGATGCGCACTCCTCGAAGACTCGAAGCGAAAGAGATCGGAGCGTCGTCGCGCCCGGCGCAGGTAGCCCGCACCCCCTCCACGCCGCCTCCTGGCTTTGCCCCCAATGACACATCGGCTCTCTCTGTAACAAAGGCTACCACGTGGACGCCTAAACGTTTCGCCTACGTCACGCGGCCGCTCGTTCAAATGTGTTTGTATCCACGGCACTACAATATTAACTACTTTTTCAGAGAAGCGTTGACCAGTAACAGTACGTCAGACACATAAAAATGAGCTCGACATTATTATCAAATTCCATTGTTGTTCACTTGAATAGTCAGGCATACATTCACTTGTCTCACTTCAGCAACTGATATCCTAAGCAGCAGTCTCGAGAGAGCCCTGCGTCATTGCCAGATCATGCTGAGCAGCGCGCCGCATGGAGAAGAGAAGGAGGAGTAGAAGAGGGAGTGGGCCGAGAATCAGCGAGTTGAAGGACGAGGGATCCGGCGGAGAATAGTATCAGAAGGAGTGGAGGAGAGGAAGGATAAAGATATGAGGACGTTTAAGAGAGATGCGGTGTTGAAGTGGCGTTCGGACGGAGATGTAGAGGAAGTGAAGGATGGAGTCTCGCATGAATATCCCGGGAAGTATGTATAAACAATTTTTCTCAGTGGATTTATATATATATATATATATATATATATATATATATATATATAAACCTGCTGAATTGCTTCCTGACTTCTGATATGGTTTTTACGATGTAAAAATGTGAACTTTATAATTTATGAATATTATGTCGTAAGATCATTTGTTTGGGTTGGCGTCATTAGGAGTAACTTCATAATGAATTTTGTGATTATTGTTTTACCTGATGATGGAGACGCTCCATGAGCACCGAAACGTAATCTCACAATATCTGAAATATATATACAGGGTGAGTCACGTAACTTTAGCACCTCTTGTAACTTCTGAACGGTTGAAGTTTCACGACAGTGCATGAAGAAATGGGTCTAATTGATAAGTGCATTCATTTTTATTTTATCTCTTGTATTTTACGAGATATTCAAGGTGACTTCGTTTCTTCAAATGGAACTAAACATATTTTTCAGTCTATCAAGACGAGCACAAAAAGGCGAATTCAATGATATACATATTGCCATAGGTTAGATGAGCATTTTTTTAGAAATTGGGATTTTTTTACCACTCATGTTTAACAGATATTTTGAATCAAACAGTCCGCCACGGGTCAATCCAGTTTAAAAAGTCCGGAGTTTAATAAATTGGTCGATTCGCCATTTCGAAAAAACACGTATTTTATACAAAAATGTCCTTATCTTTGGCTGTTCAAAAACATCTTTGATTTATTTTTATTCCGTCTGATTTACAAAAGGCGGCCATTTTTGTTTAATGCCGTGCGATATTTTTCGGGTTTTTAGACATTTACTCCTGTCAAAAGTATTGTTGTTCTAGCATTCTGAAATAATAGGCATTCGATTCAATATACTCTGGCCTACAAATCAAAATATTATTTACCTACCTTCTTTGTATTTGAAAAATATTTGAAACCAAATCTACGGAACGTGAAAGAACCAAGTTCGATTCTTAGAGAGTAATTTCTCAAAGAATGAATAGAATCTCAATTTTAATTTTTTCTGTGCTTTTACACATAAAAGTGTAGTTACTTTTTGAAAAATATCATTGGTAAGTAACGTACCTCTTGAAAATTGCACCCTCTTAAAAATTGAAATTTTGGATTTTTTCCAAATTTTCAACTGTAATATCTGTTGGGAAACCAGATAAAAATCTGAAAATTGCTCATATACTAGATCGCTATAATTCCAAACGTCAGTAAAAAAAATTACCTTTTAGATATACCTCAAAGTATTTTTTTAATTGAAAAGTATCCCAAACGAAGGATTAATTTCCTCATTGAGGACACGGTGTGACAAACAGTAATCATATTATCTTGAAGCTACTTTACTCTAAAATCCATTTTGATTTAAAATAATTAATTTTACATTATTATTAATAAACATAAAAGTTATCTAATCTATTTTGAATATTGCTTTACTTTAAAACAAAGTTACATCTTGACATCTACGTTTGTAATTAAAAATATGGTCATTTTGATGTCAAAAGCTGGACCGAATAATATAAAAATAGTTTATAAAAGATAATAAATAAATAAATTCAGAGTTTTGTTTATTTTACGATTTTAAATTGTCATTCTGCTAATTATTTTTGAACGTTTCATCCAAAATACGTACAGTTGCACAATACTCCTTAGATTCAAATATCGCGATTGAATTTTAGAATAAGATGTAGGAAGCAATCATTTTTCCTGGTTGAGATTGAGCGAAACATTTTTATTAGTTTAATAATGAGCCAAAGTTATTTCTCTCAATACTTTTGAAATAGACTATTTATGATTTTAGTAAGGATCTGATCAGGACTAGCCATAGAGATGATTTTTTTGGGAGAATTTAGAGAGAAGTTTTAAATCACCAAACCTGTACTTACAGATAGATGTGTTATCAGTGTTATTCCTTAATAAAAATAACACCTTTTCCTTTTCAACAAAGTCTTCAATTGACTTAATGCCCTTTGGAAATACTCCACAAACAGTTTTATTGTGAACTTCATGAGTAAAATAACCTATACATCACTAACATTTCACTTTGTAAAACGATCACACAACTGTGAACAAAGAGACAGAAAAACGTTTTGATCACGGTATAAGATACATAGTCTAAATCTAAACCCGGGAGCGGTAGCTCAGTGCTGACCTGAAGTGCTGAACTGGTGTCACTACAGCGCCTCTGACCGGGAGGTCCTAGGTTCGAGTCCTGACGGCGGCAGGATTTTCGACACTAGCTTTTCAGCTAGGTCGAATTCAGTCGCTGTCTGGAGGAGAATTCTAGCAGACGGCTGCTCTGATCGGTGGTTTTCCGTGGTTTCTCCGACCAACACCAGGCGAATGCCGGAGCAGTACCCTACCCAACGGGTCACGGACCGCGCGCGATCTGTCCTTCCCATTCCTTGTCCTATCATCTCCCCTTACACACACACACTAACATGCACTACATTACCACATATTTCGGGAGACCAGTCGGGAGCTTAGAGCTTGTCCCGGCTGGGGCGGTGCCCCGCTGGTGGGAGAGTCCTGGTTAGGGGGAAACCCCACTAGCCGACGGTAGGTCGGCGCCGGATCTCGCCATTCAGCGGGGCAAGATCACTGCTATCTCCCGAGAAAAAAACATGTATTACACTAACGGGACTAATGACCAAAGCAGTTGACGCGCCCGGAAACACGAAAAAAATCAATCTAAATCTAAAGCTTGTGTGAGGCTAGTTCTCGCATATAGCGGTGCGATCGGTCTGGGCATTTATTGGGCAAGATGGAGTCTATTGACAGCTGTCCTGGCTAATATCTGTGCAGTAAAAACTTTATTCCAGAGTGTAAAGTCAATTTACAAGTTTTCAAAGTGTGTGGAAAATGCTTCTTTAAACTGTGAGATAATAGAAGTGGTAGATGTCACATCAAATAGATTTGTTTTCCACATCAACGCGAGAAGATAATAAAAGATTGAGTTTTCTCCAGAAAATGAGAAAATTAGACAACAATGATTATACTTGCGTCAAGCATTTCAACAACGAAAATGTTGTTATGCATGTTAAGTTCATATTCTAATAATTCACCTTACACTGCGAGTTAATTATAAAATATATTAACTAGCAGTGTGAAATCATACACAATCACTATTGTGAAATCTAAACAACCAATATAAATATTATTATACATTTTTTATGCACGAATTCAGAAATATATTTCAGTAGTTAAAATGTATGATCAAAGAATACATGTGAACATTTATTACTAAATTAGTGCAAAGTTTGCAGAATTTACATGCAAAAAACTGAAAATGGAAGCTAATCCAAACATATTAGTATGTGATATTTCTAAGAAAGTGTACAAGGGTAAACATCAGTTGATATGCGTTTTCAATAATATTAAAAAATAGTTAAGGTAACATGTAGAGGTTATGATTTACAGACTAGACCTGAAAATAAAATTTCTTATAATTACAATGGTAATATTTAAGATTAATTAATGTAAGAATTTATTTATATTATGTTTAATTCTTGTTTAATTTTGTTGAACTTTCAGTTGATATTTGGGGCAAAGACAGAGACTGCCATTGGAACACCAAGCCCGTTCATCAAACGTATTTGACGACTGTGCACCTCATACTGAACTATATTGGTATGGAAAATGTTTATGTTGTTTATTGTGTACTATTTTTAATTAATATTAATAATTGATTTTTACTAATTATAGGGAATTACAAGCTTCATAAAGTACAATTTACCACTTAACAGTAAGAATTAAAAATATTGTTAAAACTATTAAATTTTCAGAAGATGATTATGAAAAATGTTGAGAGAAGCAACTAATTCATGAAGAAGATTCATTGAATATCTCCGAAGGGTGTCAGACAAACTTACTGATGTTTGAAAAATTATCTGAAAATAAACGAATGGTTGGTCTTCTTTGAAAATCATAGGACATGATTGTGAAATGTGAACCGATAGTGAAGTACTGGACTTCATTTTCCTATACTATTATTGTAATGATGATGATGTTGATAACTATTTTTCAGTTATTTGAAGTATCTTATGTTTGAAGGCAATTAGTGGAATAAACAATCAACACCATTAAATTGTAATTCAAATAATTTAAATGATTGAAATGTATTACTCTACTCTAGGTTTGTGGGAAAATGCAAGGAAATTTCAGGTGGAACAAATGTTAAAACTAAAATAACAGTTTATTTGAACCATACCATAAATTAGACACTAAGTCTCACATAAAAGATACTTTGAATATTTTAAAATTCTTGCCATCCTATATTTATCGATGCCGAGAACCATAATATTATCGATTGAAACTCAACATGCCTCATGTCTATTCACCACCATAGCACTACAAATAGACAATACAATAATAACTAATAATACTCGGCGTAAGAAACGCCATGCAAAGCAGAAATTACTAAAAAAAGTTCAAAAATATCTCTACCCGTCACCAGATTACATGAAAAGTTTTCAAGTCAGATGACATGAAAGTCTGTCTCAAAAGTAAAATCTTCATTAATTCATTGTCGAAACAATTTTACAAACGATGGTGTTCACATACCTAACAGCATTTTAAAATTGAGGTACAGGCAAATGGCTGTTAATAAAAATAAATAATAATAATGATAACAAAGATAATAAAGATATAATAATGACAATAATGACAATAATGACAATAATGACAATAATGACAATAATGACAATAATGACAATAATGACAATAATGACAATAATGACAATAATGACAATAATGACAATAATGACAATAATGACAATAATGACAATAATGACAATAATGACAATAATGACAATAATGATGAAATAATGACAATAATGACAATAATGACAATAATGACAATAATGACAATAATGACAATAATGACAATAATGACAATAATGACAATAATGACAATAATGACAATAATGACAATAATGACAATAATGACATTGACAATAATGACAATAATGACAATGACAATGACAATAATGACAATAATGACGATAATGACAATAATGACAATAATGACAATAACGGCAATAACGGCAATAACGGCAATAAGGGCAATAACGACAATAACGACAATAACGACAATAACGACAATAACGACAATAACAACAATAACGACCATAACGACAATAACGACAATAATGATAATAATTATAATTCTGCGATAAATGTAAAACTTATATATGATACTTATGTGATATTTATATTAATATATTTAGGAAATTAAGAATGTATGTAAACTGTGTAAATACTTACACTGTTTGTTAGTAGGTTATATGTGATATTGAGAATTGTAAGTCATAAATTTGTAATTATTTCAGAAGATATTTTTTATAAATTGAATATTATTAACAATAAAATAAAGAATTTAGTTGAATTACAATATACTTCATTTTTACCTTGTAGGTCAATCTTGATAAACATTAAAATTTAAATATTTTATTTGACAATGAAAATTTTTCGTTTAGTACAGATTTAAGTACATTGTTTGATGTTGAAAATGTATTACAAGCTGCAGACAAATTGGAATTACTGCATGTAGTGGAGAGGCTGCTCTGCACATTATAAAAGGAAAAAGTGTCTTGTGCTGAAGTTATTGAGAATGGGTCTGTAGTCATCATACTTGTGTTTGAATTTTAGTGCTGTTCAAACAGGTAATTTTCTGGCTGGATCCACATATAAATTACTCTTTTGGTGAAGAATTTCTTTATCAGAATAAGGCCAGATCTTGATTTGGTTAATTTCATGGTATGGCCTCAAAGATGTGTAGCGTCTGTTCTTAACATAGTTTGTATACGTGACACACTCTCCGTGAATGATCTTGATTAACTCCACCCTCGATTTTATTAATCAAAACATTAGACTCCGCACTGGCCTTCGGCTCTTGCGATACTCAGCATAGCCCAGCTCGAAGAGGTCCGGGCACCGTCTTCCCCCCGCCCCCGCCACGGCCGCCCCGACAGCGCGGGCGTATAGTTTATGACGTCCACTAGAACTCGCCGCATGTAACGATTTGTTTGTTGCAACTCAGGCCCGTTGCCGGCCACATGCCAGCCCACGAAGCATCGGGGCAAAATAGATTGAAATGGCAGCCGCCTTGTTTTTTAAGGTGGACCCACCCCGCCCAGCGCCAGCGGTCAAAAAATGTCTCCTCCACTAAAGCTCTCGCAGCCGGCTCTCGTGTGTGGTGTAGCTGGACAGTATCAGGGCGCAGTACTGTTTACATTTGCGTGGGGCATGATGTTTCGCATGGCACCACGATTTGTCACGGACACTCGGGTGAAAGAGCGATCGTTTGACCCTCTCATAAAATTGCAGGAGCCAGCAATTTGCAACGCACACATGCGCTTTGGCAAAACGGTTCTTTCTCCCAAGGAATTATTTTAAAGACTGCTGCGGATGCAGCGGTGAACGCTGTTAGGGTGCATCTGCACTGAATTTGCACCAAAAAGACAACGGCATTTTTTTTGTGCCACATGAGCTAGCTCACCATTGGTTCAAGTGTCACCCCGCCACCACTCCTGATAGCTGATTTTACGCAATCAGGGTGAGGTACCCAGATCAGAAGAGGGGATCAATGCCTTCGTTTTGTCGCGTGCGAGGCTCCAAAATCACTCCCAGCTCGAACTTCCAACACTTCGCAATTATCACTTTCATTCGAGCTTTTACTAAGACTTCCATTTCGAGTTCATACTTCTGACTTGTGTCTTGAACATTGCTTCGAAATTCTCACTTAAAGACTACGTTCTGTAGATGAACTTCTACAATTGACTTTGAACCTCGAAGACTGCGCTGCGGTCACTGCACTCGCAGTGACTTGCATCTTGAACTCGCACGTGCGACAACTGATGTCTCAAAGATGCACTTATATCTTTTTTAAATTTCGGCACTAAACATGTGCTTGGTACTCCATCCCTTAAATTCATCGTAACATGTGCTAAGACCGGCTCTTTGATCGTGTTCTCTCCTGATTCGGGAATGGAATTCAGCTCATCACCACGTTAGCATGACATCGCTGACGCCACAGTGAGTCCTATGATTGTGCGCTGTCGTTCTGTGTCCGGCCTGGGTGACAGGTGTGCCCTCCTCCCACCGCCGCCAGTAATGCTGCAGATCCCGCCGGCGCCCAGCCGCCAGGAAGGAAGTCATCACACCAACAACAGTAAGACTTTTGTGAATGACCGTAATCGGGTCCCCGTCTACTCCTCTTCCCCGCCGACATGCGGAAAGACTATAACGAAGGAAGCTGAGACGGTAGATGCCACCAATACGGTATGTTATTGCAGCGCCAAATTAATTGTTTCTCTTTGTTTTTGATTGTGATATTTTCAGTTAGGATAGTAAGCCGCAATAATTGTGTTAAAATTTGCAATAATTCTTGTAAAATAATTCATTCGCACGCTTATCATCATCATCATCATCATTTTAGTTTTTAATTAAATGTGTTTTGAAATTGCAGTAGCGTATTAGTGAATACTACTTGTGTAAACAGCATTACATGTATCTGCCGAATCCACGTATTGTATATTTACAAAGTTATAAAATAAACATTCTTTCAAGTTCTAGGAAAGTAACGGAGAGCTTGCTGTTCCGTATAAATGGTTCATTGTGAAATGGAAAGATTCCTAAGCTTTAATAGATTCGTCAGTTTTGCGGATATTGGACCAAGGCTGGAAAGGACAGTAAAAAGAAGGAGAATCGAGTATTGGACAAGATCTGTTTATTTAAAGCTATTTCGAACTAAATAGGTATAGAGTGACGCGAATTGTTAGAAGTCCGTGGTTTGATGCTCGGCTCTGGGCGCCGAAGCAGCGAGGTGGTTCGTGTACTTTTGAGGGAAGCGGCGCCACTTTCTTGGAACGAAGCTGCTCCCAAGAAGCAGAGCGCTGGATCTACTGAAAATCAATGGCAGCTATCGCCTCTACCATTGCCTCTCCTCTCGCTCCACCACCAATACCACCACCACCACCACCATTACCTTTGTCGTCGTCGCCGCCGTCCGTCTACCGCCGTCCATCTACCGCCGTCCGTCTACCGCCGTCCGTCTACCGCCGTCCGTCTACCGCCGTCCGTCTAACGCCGTCCGTCTAACGCCGTCCGTCTAACGCCGTCCGTCTAACGCCGTCCGTCTAACGCCGTCCGTCTAACGCCGTCCGTCTAACGCCGTCCGTCTAACGCCGTCCGTCTAACGCCGTCCGTCTAACGCCGTCCGTCTAACGCCGTCCGTCAAACGCCGTCCGTCAAACGCCGTCCGTCAAACGCCGTCCGTCAAACGCCGTCCGTCAAACGCCGTCCGTCAAACGCCGTCCGTCTAACGCCGTCCGTCGCCGTCCGTCTAACGCCGTCCGTCTAACGCCGTCCGTCTAACGCCGTCCGTCAAACGCCGTCCGTCTACCGCCGTCCGTCTAACGCCGTCCGTCAACCGTCTAACGCCGTCCGTCTAACGCCGTCCGTCTAACGCCGTCCGTCTAAAACGCCGTCCGTCAAACGCCGTCCGTCTACCGTCGTCCGTCTACCGCCGTCCGTCTACCGTTGTCCGTCTACCGTTGTCCGTCTACCGCCGTCCGTCTACCGCCGTCCGTCTAACGCCGTCCGTCTAACGCCGTCCGTCTAACGCCGTCCGTCTAACGCCGTCCGTCTAACGCCGTCCGTCAAACGCCGTCCGTCTAACGCCGTCCGTCAAACTCCGTCCGTCCGTCTTCAACCAGGGTTCAAGATTAATATATTTCTAATAGTGATATTTTGGTTGCGGATTCGAAAATATATACTCTAATACATCCGGTCACTATACACCTAGAACAAGTCAAATTCCTTTTAACAAGTCGATCCAGCTATGATATTCAAATATTCACAATACAATAATTATTTAAACACATTCAAATTATTGAAATATAGTACCTTATATATTATAAAATAATGAACCTGCGGACCAATTATGTCAACATTATATTGAAAATCTCCATTTCACCCTTATATTCACAAGCTTTCTCACATACCAATAATGTGAAAGGTTTTTGATTGAAAATGCTCTTGACTTGAACTTACCAAAAACCGACACTGTTCCAATTCCAGGCACTGCAGTGCCGAAAGTATTCAGATACTGCGTTCTGGAACGTGAAGCCCGAATGGGATTCCCAGCGCTCAGTTAGCGTAACTGCATAAGAGTGTAATATGCTGACCGTGCCAGAAGGGAGGCCGCTCTCCCACATTAAATCAATTATTTGGTGAAAGTAAATTATCATGCTTGAAGCGTAATGTGTTACAAGAAAGACACTTTTTTACAATATTAATTAATCTTCTGAAATTTAAGCAAATTGAACGTCTTGCAGCACTCTACTGGGGACATACTGAGAAGAATTTGCCGCATCCACACACACGTTTACAGTTTACTGTTGGCGCCATTGTAACTTTATATTAACAGACAATTCTAAATTTTTAAAATCTAAAGATTTACCGTATAATAATACATCAACAAACTTGTAAAATGTTGTAAACCGTAAAGGTAATAAATGTATAAACCATAAACGCTTTTTATTAGGATTGTCAATCCAATTGTATGGGAAAACTCTTGTTCATAACCCTGTTTGCAGATTCAATTGCCCGTATGGAACATGTAGCGACCAAAAATAAAAATTAAAAAGAATAAAAAATAGACGCCGCCTACTTGGGGGTGGCGAATAGCGTAGAGCCCGCCGTGCAAAGATGAGTAGTGGTGATTGGCCAGCTGTGGTCAGGTTAGCGGCGTGTTCACTGGATGACAGGGCCGAATTCATCTAAAAGCAAAACGAACAGTTGTTTAGGGGAACCGATCCTGAAGGACCCCCGCCATGGGCTATTTTATCAAATATTAGTAAAATATAAAATTCTTATTTTCATATTATTCCTTCATAAAAGGTCAGAATACTATCAAAATAGTTATTTTCAGAATAAGTGAGTTAAGAGATTTCTTCATGGTCGAAGTTGAATTTTGTTAATAAATATAGTATGTTATCGAAAGAAAGTATAAAAATAGTGCTCTAACGTGTAATTTAAACAAACACAACTGCATTGTTACTCAAGTTGAATATCTTTTTAAGATATATGAAATGTTTCAGTTGAAAACGTGTGGAAAAAGCATTTTGTACTTTCGAAAGGGTTTGAGGTAAAAGCGAATACCAACTTAAAATGACGATACACACATTTTGTGGTACATTACTTCGTTGAACAACCTTTTGTTGATTACATACGAGGTCACGGTGAGAGTACAACAATTTCCGAGTGTAATCATGTAGAGAGAACAGTTAAAACCAATGCCAAATAATACACGATTTAAAATCTGAAACAACGCTGCACAAATTTGATTAGTTTTATTACTCTTATTATTTATTACATTTGAGCAGTGAAAGTAAAGAAAACTACTTTTACTTTATAACCGAATGAAATCATTCTGGTGTGATCTTATCGTTCAAGGCCGTATTCCATCAAAATTTGGCTTCCAAGGAAAAAGGATGTCAAAACACTTGCAAACTGTACGAGCTTTTCTGTTATTCATTACTTTAGAATTTTAACTGTTGTACAAAAAGGGAAAAATGAATGTGCACAGCTCATTTCGAGAAATTTATTATTAACACACTAAAAAAACAAAACAGTTTTGTTTAATGATTGTAAGTTATGAGTTGTAGAGAGATCACTAATGAAGTATGACATGGTATGTATGCATACCGCTTGTGGAAACAATATTTATTTATAAACTTATAAACGTGGTTATCTTTCTTAAAGCGTCTTCAAATATGGACGAGGCAGTAATAACACTGTAACATTTCGTGGTATGGGACCTATTATTACATTTATTTGAATTGCAATTGGGTATGACCCTGTGGGAGTTAAATAATAATAGTTACAATAATAATAATATTAATAATAACAATAATAATAAAGGATTACAGTGCAAGCCGAAGATGCAATAATCATACTATCACTAATATTAAGTATTATAACAATTATTTCAACTGTCATGATATCCAATAATTATATGTTGGTGATGCTAAAATTTAATACAAGCTACATAAATATTGGCTAAATTAGATTTTTTTAAATTTATTGATCGCGTTCACTACACTTAACTGCACTGTACTGCACTACACTACACTACACTACACTGTTTTTGCTTTGAATTACACTGACCATCACTTCACATCACTTACTCATTTAATGTCTATTACTCTCATATCGTTCGAACTTATATCTAAAACTTCGGACACTTAGAGGAAAAGCTTTGAAAATTGCTGCGGGTAAACTGTTCAAATCTTTAATTGTTCTGTAAGAAAAGGAAAATTTCCCAAGATCTGAATTTTGTTTCCTTGTTCGAAGTTTGTGAGTGTGATCGCTTCGGCCGAAATAATTTGGTTTTTCTAGTCTAACCTGAATTTCCTTCCAAGCTGGTTGACCTACGTACAATTTATAAAGAGCTCAAAGCCTCGCCCTTGTTCTTCTCGTTTCTAGAGGTTCCCATGACTTTTTTATTGCGTTAGTACTATAGGTAAACTTATTCGCTTTCCTCTGTATTTTATCTAGATTTTTCCGGTGCGACTTTCTGTATGGATCCCAACACGCCATTCCGTATTCCATGGGAGGGCGAACCAACGAAAGATATGATAATATGTTCAGCATTTTATCGGTCACTATAAAATCTCACGAATTATGCTAAAATTTACATTACTGTGATAGTAAACACGTGAATTCTGTTGCTGTGGCACGTTAGTATGATATTGTGAGGTGTTGCTTCCGATATATCTATATAAACAATAGTCAAATACCGTGGTTCGAGAAAGATGGATGCAAATAATTCTCCTAAATCTAAAGATACCTAAAAAACGGTGCTCGGTTAGAAAATTGGCGCTTTGACTTCCAGTGGCGACATCTTCACATCATCAGTAAATACGATTATCGGAGTAGTTTCATTTGGTGGAATGTGAGGAAAATAAGTTTAAATTACCTAATATACATTTCTCTAATTGAAATATTAATAATATTACAATTAATAATAATTATTCCCCAATCCAATGTGAATTACTTCTGAATTGTCTGAATCTGATTTTTGTACATAGCATGTTTTTTCCTTAACAAAAATTTGACTTGCGATGAATCAATGGTTGTTTACGTTGCTAAGGATGTTAAAACGCGCTGTTAAGGATGCGATAGTATTAAATGTCATTGGGCCGATAGACACCAATTAACACACGCGGTTGAAGTTTGTAAACCGAGGCGATAGCAAAGGTTTATAACCAACCAAGTCTGTTGTTTGTGTTATCGGCCGTGTGTCGTTCAATACCTTTCGTAATACCATCTTATAACAAAAATAATATAAATAAAAAATGTTCTTGCCTTTGCTTACGTAGGAATGCAACGCCCCCTTCTATATCGATTCAGATGCGAGTTCAAGACCAACTATAATATTCGTCTTAGCGAGACATTTCGATTCAATTGTTTAATTTGTGGTGGCTTTGTTTGACACCATTAAAAAGATAAATTTTCCACAAAATTTGAGATGGATACTCCAGAAGATCTTGTGGAGACAATGAATAGTGCTAATTTCGATGTGTTACCAACAAAAACGAAATTACGGTATGGGAAGGAATATGAAGATTTCAAATATTGGCATCAATGCAAAACTGTAAATGAGGTGAACGAAACAGTAATGCTGGCGGATGCTAAAGAAAAATCTGAGAGATATTCTCCCACATCGTTGTGAACAAATTTTTCAACATTGAAATGATGTTTATTACTTAACGAAAATGTTGACATGTCGAAGTTAGTTTTCCACATCAGCAATAAGGCACTGTGTTTTCATGACTTTTCATATACTACTTATGAAATGGATCATGTAAAATGTTCGCAAAGTTTCACTGAACTAAAGTTTCTTGACATAGTCTACTTTAAATCCAAACTGACGTCGTGCCTAACTGCAGACCTCCTACATTCTAGGTTAGCCTTTTTGCTTTATCTTATTGACTTGCTGACGACATATTTTTTACATGTTAATGACGAGAAATTATGCATGGTGTCTTCGATTAAGGACATTCCAACGGAGTTGAACTTATCTGAAGTGTTGATATGCAGAACACAGCGGTGATACCAAGCATTATCAGTTATCCAGCAATGAAGTACAGGAAATGAGTGAAAATCTTGTCGAATCTTATTGTTTATGTTTGCTTTAAATCAGATCTTTTCTTTATTTCAATGTGCTCTATACCACGTTGAGGAATTCTCGGTGGCTTGTGCGCTAAAGAAATTCTGTGTTGATTTAGCAACGTACTTAATGGTGTTTGAAAAGAAATTACTTTGTAATCGAATATGCCGATCTGCAGGCATCAACGCAAACTAAAAAATGTTCAGATGCTCATCAAGATGCTAGAAAATGCAGACACTGATTCCAAGTATTAAGAACAGTTTTCTGAAATAACATTACAATACTAAATTACATAATATGAGTTTTCTGCCGATCATTCACCGTTTTCCGGCATACAATAACATAACTTTTTTTTCTTACTAAGGGAGTGCGAGAAAGTAAACATATTCTATCAGATTATTTGACTACTTGGCGTAAAATTTGGTTGTAAACGATGAGCAATTCAACTGTTTTTCAAATTTGTTGGCTTTAAAATATTAATCTGTTGGGTTCTTGAAGAACTCACTAAAGAAACGTTTACGAAAATAATATTTTCTAATGAGCAGAGATAGTCATTTCCAAAAGAAATAAATTTAAAAAAAGGATACAAAGTAAAACTACGGCAGGTTTAAATACTAAAGCCTCCCCCCTTAAAAAAAGCAATGTGCGATGATCGTTCCTCGGCAAAATACCGAAATAATTAACAATGTAAGTTTTCAATACACATGTACATTTATTCCCTGGGGTTCCGTATTTATTTCACTTGCATTTATAGAGGGCTATTAATTATGAAAATTAGTCACACGAGTTAAGAAATTGTTATTTAAATAATTACATTTCACACGTTTTTCTGTGAGTTTAAATTGACCAAATTGGATGAGTAACTCTTGAAATAGACTATCCCTCAAAATGTCGACCCACGGGTATTCTAGGAAATCCCAACGCTTGGGCGTTCGCACAATAAAATAGTATAACTCTCTGATACTTTAATTCCTTAACATCTTTTCTTCGCGTGCTCTGGCTGACTGTATCTGGGTTCACCCAGGCAGCCTGCCTGCACTGGGGCGAGCACGGTGGTGGCCGTCTGGTGGTGCTCCCAGAAGGCTTCCGGCGACCGCACCTGCCTCCCGGGGGATTCCGCGCCCGCTCACGCCCGCTTCTCCGCTTCCGGTCCCGCCCCCGCTCCGCAACTTCTCTGTCTTTGCGCCATCACCACCACCACCCTCACCCGCCCCGCATCAGAATGACTCTGTGCCCATCGCCGCCGATGCTGCCATCACCCCCGCTCTCAACAGCCTTCGCACTACAATGTCTCCCCGTCGCCGTCATCATCCAATCACCACCCTCCACTATTACCATCACCACGATCCATTATCACCTTCACCACCGCCGCATCACCATCGCCGTCGCCACCACCCTCACCTACCTCCGGTCCAAAACGTCTCTGTCCCGCGCCATCACTACCTCCATCACCACTACCTTCATCACCACCACCCACCTCCGCACCACAATGACAGTCCCCGACGAAACCGTCACCATCACCACCCACTTCACTATTGTCACCACCATTACCCTCATCCACCCCCGCATCACAACGACTCTGGCCCCACCACCACCACCATTATCATCGCCCCTTCATCATCACCAACCCCCTCACCTTACTCTGCATGATAATGACTGTCCCGGTGAATACCACTCCCACGGAACCACTACCTCTTTCACCACCACCTCCACCATCATTACTCCGCTTTCGCTGCTCATGCTACTACTCCCACATCCAACTCTTCCACAACTTTTGCCTTCTATATGCCACCACTCTTGCTCTCTCCACTGGCATCGCCACCATTACCGCCCAACAGCCCGCTAATACTCCCTCCAACGACTCTTACCTCATTTCCACCATCGCCAACCCCACTATGCTTCCAACATCACCTTTCTCGTTCCCGGGTCATCACCACCACAGTCACCACCTAAATTCAGTCCACTCCACATCATCCGCCTTTCCCCCTAAGTTTGAAGGTACTAAATCCATCATAGCCCCCGACCTCTGCTTCCGCCTCATTTCTAGCCAGGGACTCTACCATTGCCCTGCCTCGAACCCACTTCTCTCAACTTCTCCCATCGTTGCCCGCGTTCTCGACCCGTTACTTTCCCACCTTCACTCCCACTCCCTCACTGCTACCACACCGCCCCCACCTTCCCATTGAAATCACCCCTGCCACCACGACTTCACCGAAAAACTCTTAAATATGCATCACCTTGGCCCCGCCCAACATCCAGTTCCAACCCCATCCATCTCACACGCCATTGTCCCTTCCACTGCTCCCACGCTAAAATGAAGCGCTGCATGTCCCTGCCATAAACACCGCCACTGCCCCATCCTCGATCCAATCCCCGTTCCCAACCTCACTACTGACCCTTCCCTACCTCTCACCCCCCGAATCCCGCAGGTGCACACCTTCACTCCCATCCTCTCACGCCGTCGTCATTGCCACCGAAAAAAACGCCGTGAGTACTAACTTTACTGACGAAAATCCCATACCCAGCCAGCCTGCCCACTCTATCACCGTGCACACCTTTGCCGCCAACGTCAGCATCCTCTCGACACTACCACCGCCTCTTCATCTAGCCCGCCAACATAATGACCGTCACTGCAGCAGACGTTGACTTCTAGCCCACTGCGGCTGCCTCCACCACTACCGGCATTACCAGCACCTGTAGCCACCGACGCCAATCCCTTCACTACTCCAATCGACTCCTCACCACCATCATCGCCACCGTCGCCGCCATCCCACCATCTCCGTCACCACCACCACCACTGCCATCCCATTTCCGCCATCACCACCGCCATCATCACCGCCGAACCTGCCACCGTTACCGCCGCCGCCGCCGCCGCCGCTTTGGCCGTAGCCACCATCACAATCGTTGACATCCCGCCACCGCCACCGCCACCGCCACCGCCACCGCCACCGCCACCGCCACCGCCACCGCCACCGCCACCGCCACCGCCACCGCCACCGCCATCGCCATCGCCACCGCCACCGCCATCGCCACCGCCACCGCCGCAGCCGCAGCCGCAGCCACAGCCACAGCCCACTGACTCAATCATCACAAATACTTCGCCTCCTTCCTGTTGACGCGCCTGTTGACGATCTCCTGCCATCGCCAACTCCGCTTCCCCAACCTGCCCCGCTATCTCCATCGCCTCTATCTCCTTCCCTCAGGCCATCTCCGCTGCGCTCACCGTATTTCCTCCCGCCGCGCCGCGCCGCGCCTGTGTCTACCTGGCCCAGGCGCTCCCGGGGGATTACAAGGCGCCGGCCAGGGGATTTCGCCAGGGCGGGCGCAGGCGACGGGGAACGCGGCTTATGAGGCATTTGTTTTCCTTCCGCCGCAGCCTCCCCTTTGCCGCACCCACTCGCCCACCCCACCCCTGCCCGCCTCAAATATTCCGGCAGCACAGTCACCGACGTAACGTACGATTTAGTTGCAAAGATAGAGGTGTTGGTTTTAAATAAAGTTGGGGGCTCTCGTTTATCGTGCACACATTCGGGTGACAGAATACGATTTTGTAATGTTTTCTAAGCCAATAATAACTCTTCTTTGTTTACGAAAACAATAAATCTTCCGCATTTTTTATTAAAACACTGTAGATACACATTTTCTTAATATATCAAGTCAATGAAAACATTATTTGCGTAACAAAGAGAAATATTAAACCTGATATAAATATTCGCCTTTCACAATTTGTGCAGGAAAGTAGGAAGGAATATAATTACCACATAGTTCCTTGTCCCAAGTGAATTTATTTTGGATTAACACAATCTTAACCCAAATGAAAAGAAGAATGTAATCATTGATGTACTGATCAACTAATTTACTCAACTACAGAAGTGTGGGGTATCATTTCTATAAGTTTTATAGAGGAGCATCACCCTAGATTGGACAAGCTGTAAGTTCCCAATTGGTCGATTAACTCTCCAACGAGAAAAAAAGTTCCTCTTTGAAAGTACATAAATTAAACTACGACATTTCATTAACATTTTTTGTTTCAGTTGTTGCGAGGGATAAGAACATCGACCAGGGGCGGACCCAGCCGAGCATTTTGGGAGTAATGGACGGGCATCATACATGTTTGGTAAATAATAAATATATTTGTTATTATATTGGATACTTTTTCTGTAGCATATATATGGTACTATACAATAATATTGTTTAAATAGTTATATAATTATAAAATAAATAAATGTGTATATCAATTTTTCCAAATCAAGAAAGGTAACAAAAATTCTAGGACATTTTTTTTGGGGGGGAGGTATTGGCCCGCTCCCCCCTTAAATCGACCGCGCCCTTTCATTGTGTTTCTCCATCACTGTGAAAGTGGTGGCGACAGTCCACTGGGTTGCGGCAGGGGCGTGGCACTGCTCAGCGGGGCGCTACGCAACGACGGAGCTGCATTAGTGGGAACGCGTCCCGCAGGGGGCGGTACCCCGTCGCGGCCTCCATCGCCCTCCGGGGGCGGGGCTCGGATCCCCCGTCGCGGGCGCTTCCTGGGCCCTGCGCGACCCCCCGCCTCGCCCTCCCACGGACCGATGTGCTTCTTGCACTCGCCAGCGCGATGGGGCGACCCGCTGCGTCGCTCGTGACCCCTGGCGGTAATGTGCCTGACCTGTCGTATCCTTTCCAGAAAAGCAATGCCGCCAGCGCCTTTCCGGCGAGCTTTGTAAAATGACACGTTTCCATTAAGATAGAGGGTTTGTTGCCCATGCGTGGAGTCCCAGACGTCGTTCCATTTCATCTGTTTCTCTCATCATATTTTCCATGACAGCCATCCTGCATGTCGATGCTGTGGACAACACTGCCAGTCAACCTCAACCTCAACCGTCAATCTCAACCGTCAATCTCAACCGTCAATCCCAACCGTCAATCCCAACCGTCAATCCCAACCGTCAATCTCAACCGTCAATCTCAATCGACACTCTCAATCGACACTCTCAACCGACACTCTCAACCGACACTCTCAACCGACACTCTCAACCGACACTCTCAACCGACACTCTCAACCGACACTCTCAACCGACACTCTCAACCGACACTCTCAACCGACACTCTCAACCGACACTCTCAACCGACACTCTCAACCGACACTCTCAGCCGACAATCTCAATATCAACCAGCAACCTCAATATCGACCTGTCAATTTAAATATCAATCGTCAGCTACAATGTCAATCGTCAACTTCAAAATCAACCGTCAACATAAACTTGCCTATCAACCTCAAACCTATCCGTCACTTTCCACCTCACCCGTCAGTCCTTATCAGCGAAACGAAACGCACTTAGTTATTGGTTATACTTAGTATATTTCCTATCTGCAGAAGAGATGCATTTAATTGTAAATTACAATTTATTCTTTCTGAATACCAAACACCAATGTTTAAATATGGAAGTAATATTTAAATGCTAATTTTAATATGTTTATAATGACAGTGGCATGCTGAGCAATACCACATATTTTCCTTGATAACTCAAAGTTTCGAAGATTTTCAAGTTGTCTTTTATTTCAAAGCTACTTATATGACCACAATCAACTTTCTAGACAGTTTAAAATATTTAAACTACTTTTAAATTTTAGAAGATATTTTCAGTATTTATTTCCCATGAAAATAGTTTTGACATGCAAAGAATTTATCAAAGAAGCATAATTCTGGTCATATTTGTAGATATGGATGCAGGAAATGTACACAACAAAACCAGTCAATTATTACAAATAGTTTGTTTTAGGGCGAAAATGTTTTGAAAAATTAAATTTAAGGAAATGAGCAATGAAGATGTATGGCTACTTACAATAGTTGTGAGAACATCTTTGCAGCCTAGAATCCCAATGCAGCATAAGATGTTCCCTGTTTTGTTGATTTGTGGATCACTTCTAGTTTGTCTTTTCCTGAATTGTCTTGCTTCTTTTGGGCTCTGCAATATTCTTTTTCTCAGCGGACTTTAATCAAATCAAATATACCTGATGCAATGCACGTTTACAAAATTCTTCTGAGAGAATACAATCTCACTCAGAACTTTTATTATTGCTGTCATACCATCATTACATGTAATAATTGCATCGTTAGTTGCAATTTTCACTGCAGTCTTCCCACAGAAACCTACTTTAGGGCAAATCTTCCTTATCTTAGAATTTAGTAAGTCATTTGGGTTTCATGTATACCCTCTCAATCACCTAGTAATCAGTTCAGTGGAAACTAAATTTTTAAAGACTGATATAATTGCTTCCATCACTGCAGCATGCTGTGTGTTTTGCGTTTGTATAATTGCACAGTTCTATTACTGACTGCTCCCTGGTATGACCAAGAGTTATTGTATGTACTGGTATGTACCAAGAGTTATCTTCTTTGGGATAGTAGTGCATAGGATTTGTGTCGCAGTAGCATTTATGGGGCCATATGGCCCAAGTAGCTGTTCTCGTGTCACTTACTGATTCTGAATTGCTCTAATAGTATTGCCATAATAGCATATTAAAGTATTTATAACAGAATCAGTAAATATATTCTTTCCTGAGAGTGGTTTACCATCAGAAAGTTATTTGCCTTTGCACTCTGATTTTTATTTATTTCTTGTGTACCCATACGCTTTTCAATATGACAAACACAATCAATTTTAGTGATGGGCTCACTGAATTCATTAGGTGGTATATCTGACATTACTTTGAATGATTTTGTATCACCATTACCTATCTAGTTCATATAACGTACCCCATACTTTGCCAAAGAATGCAGGAATTTTTTTTCATCCCTTCAACTTCCATCCCCCCTCATGTTCCTTCATGGTTAATTGGACACTCACTCTCATAACCTTCCCATTATTCAGCATATGCTATAGTGTTCATTTTTTTCATGGTTCACATGCTTCAGAGTGGATTGACAAAACTTTGGTATTAATTACTTTACCACATTTACTACCAATAATGATACAAACCCCACTTGTGAAGTTAATGTTAAGTAAGTGTTCGATTACAAGTAACAGAAAGATCAACACTAAAATCTACATTCTGTTTAGTTGCATTTGACATGAACAGTTTATTCACCGCTTTAGTAGCAGCAATTATATGGTAATTAATAATTGTATACGTTACAAGTGGTCTCATTTTTTATATGCCACAGAAAGCTTTAAGACCTGTCAGCTCTTGACCCACACATCTCATGGCATACATCGTGTGTCTGTCGATTTCATACACTTTTTTGTCAGTCCTATCATGGGATATTTGGAAAATGAACCAACTTTCAAAAAATGTCCACAAAAAATTAAAAATTTAGAACCTAAACCAAATATATTGTCCAGTTTAATCTGAATATTTCACCCACAAACACAACGAAGACATTTAATCAATTCTTTAATCATTATTTCAACGTCAATTGTAATATTATCAACACCCATTGTCACACGCATTAGAGCTCCTATATCCTAATCTTCCTCTTGGAGGCATTAGAGATCTTATTGTCTTCAGGAACACTCTGTTTAAAGCTTTTGTGCGCTGTTTTTCATAGATATTTGACTTCTTATTCATATAAAACAGTTTTTTCTCGCCAGAGCAAATTCACAACAAAAACTTTCGAACGCCAAAGTAGCAATTGCACAGAACGTCGTTTACAATTCGTAACTACAGCGACCAGGCCACCAAAACAAAACAATCAAAATGGCGAAGTATGAGAAATTTACGTTCCGAACAGTTACTATGAGACAGTTACTACACGTTCAAACACGATCGTGTTCAAAACTAATTAAAAAACAACAAAAAGAGAAAAGTTGGCGTAGCTCTGTTCACCGACAACTGAAACAACATCATGCAGCACTTCATAAATTAAATCATAACTTTAAAACTACAATAGACAATTAAATACATTTTTACTTAATTAATGCTAAATAAACAGTGAACAAATGAGAAATAAAATGAAAAATCAATTTTACTGTCTCGTATACGTACGAATGTACAGAGTAATATATGTAGTATAGAGAAAGTTGTGTAATGCTGTGCGAAAAAACATCATTGCCGGGCCCTGTTAGTGAAACTAGTGGTGCTACAGAATAGCATGTACTTTCTCGTTGTAAAGTTTTCTAATTTCCTTGGTGTGAACTGGCTTTACGGCCTTGCCCCATCCTCTTGCCATCTGCCATCTATCGTTGTCCAAAGTACATATTTCTGACATTTTCTCAACGTTTCGGTTTCGTAATAAAAAACTAAATTTTACTTTATTAATATTAAAGAACAGTAAAACTTCGTCCTAAATGAAAATGTTCATTAAAATATTTGGAGCCGTTTTTAAGAAAATGGGATTAAGCATTACTGTAAATGCAAACTTTCAAGCTCTTTTCAAAGGAATCTATTGAGTTTTCGAAAAATTTCATTTGATGTCATTTGAGTCATGTCCACCCCAAATGAATAATGTATACAAATCGCTGATAAAGTGCTCATTAACAGCCTGAGAGATATTTCAAAAAAGTACATTTGTGTACTTAAAAAAACAAAAGAATACATAAAATGAACTTGAAATCACAGTTAACACTGCAATTAGCCCTATCCACCGGAAAAGTTGGAAGAAAAAAAATTGGTGCCATTTTTGAGAAAATAACTTCAATTTTTTTTTCAAACATTTTTTTGTAGCGGTAGTGCAAAATTTACCCTATGCGATGATATAAACGCCATATTGCTCTATTCTTTTGTTTTTAAAAAATTATAAAATTGCATTTTTCACTTGTCGGTAATATTTACATTAGAGGCGATTTATTCACATTATTATATTTATGAGTACATGTGCTTTAAATAATGTCATATGAAGGTTCTCGAAAACTCAACAGTTTTCTGAGAAAATGAACAGTAATTTACGCAATTTCAAAAATTCTCAAACGCCAATTGTTTCAAAAATGGCTGAAATTTTTTGTTCAAACTTTTTCTACGACGAGTGATAATTGCACTGTTACATATAGTGTTAAGTTCATTCTGATGTATCCTTTTGTTTTTTAAAAAAATACACAAATGTAATTTTTTAAAATATCTTTCCCGCCGTTAATAAGCACATTTCCAGAAATTTGTTTACATTATTGCATTTGTGGGTGGAAGTACTTCAAATGACTTTAAATGAAGGTTTTCGAAAACTCAATAGACTCCTGTGTAAAAGAGCTTCAAATTTCCAATTTACAGAAATGCTTAATTGCCATTTTCTTAAAAACGTTCAAATTTTTCAATGAAAATTTCTATTTAGAACAAGGTTTTACTCTTCTTTAATAATCTTGAAGTTATTATTCGGTTCTAGAATTGGAAAACCGAGGAATTAAGAAAATGTCAAAAAAATTGTACTTTTGGCGGCGATAGATAGTAGCTGAAAAGAGGATGGGGCAAGACCGTAAAGCCAGTCCACGCCAAGGAAATTAGAAAACTTTACTACGAGAAAGTCTGTGCCATTTTGTAGTACGACTAATTTAAAAATGTTAAGCAGTATCAAGCCCAGAAGATTTAAAATTCATTTGAAATAGTCAATAGGCTGTAGTACTATAGTACAATAGAAAACTAATGATCCACCAACATTACATAATGTGTAAATAATAAATTGACAATGCACTGAGCCACATTACAAAACAGTATTAGCATCAAATATCTCAAGTGATAGAGATTATGGATCCTGAAATATGAATAATAGAAACCAAAGACTCCCAGATATTATTTGCTAAGGCAAAAATATTTTTAGACCAATTATTTTTTTCTTATTTTTTTAGAAATGTATGAATGAACTCATTCATTGGGAGCAATTGATATGCAAAACAACTTTATCCATTAGTCTTAATATGTAAATGATCATTCCTAAATTACATACCACTGCACAGAAATTCATCCCATATTGAAGAAAAACTTTTACTGGGTTTACAAAATCATACATTACTTTCCATTTTTCCAATTTGTGCAGGAAAGCTGAATACTAGAAATCAAGAACTCCCAGATTAATTTATTTGCTCAGACAAACTTTTTGTTTGATAAATTAATTTCTGCCTATTTTTTATAGAAAAGTACGAATGAATTCAATTATTGGGATCAATTGATATGCAAAACTAAAGCACATATTAGTCTTAATAAATAAATGATCATTCTATAATTATCATCCACTGCACTTAACTTCTTCACATATAGAAGAAAAAAGTACAACAGCAATTGATATGCAAACAACTCTACAGATCAGTCTTAATATGTAAATGGTCAATCCGAAAATACATACCACTGCACAAAACTCCTTCAAATGTTGAAGAAAAACTTTTACTGGGTGGACTGATTGGTACAATGGAAACATTTTCCATTGTACCAATTTTAACGTGAGAGTTGAATAATAGAAACCAAGAGCTCCCAGATTTATATATTTGCTCAGACAAACTTTTTTAGATAAATTAAGTTTTTCTTATATTTTATGGAACAATATGGATGAAATCATTCATTGGCAGCCATTGATATACAAAACAAAAGCGCAGATTAGTCTTAATATGTAAATGAAGTTACTGAAGAAAAACTTTTACTGGGTGGGCTGAAAACATACAAACATTTTCCATTTTACCAATATGAACATGAATACTGAAAAATAGAAACCAAGGACTCCCAGATTTGCTTAGACAAAATATTTTTAGATAAATTAATTTTTTCCAATTATTTATTGAAAAATTTATATGAATTCATTCATTCATTCATTAGAAGCCACTGACATGCAAAACTAAATTTCTAAATTTCTTCGCATGTAGAAGAAAAAAGTACAACTGCAATTATAATGACAAACAACTTTACAGATTAGTCTTAATATGTAAATGATCATTTCTAAATTACACACCACTGTTCAAACTGCCTTCGCCTATTGAAGAAAAAAAATTACTGAATGGACTGAAAACATATACACATTTTCCATTTTACCTTTTGAACCTAAGAACTGTGTAAATAGTCAAATTGAGAGTCCTAATGAACAGCTGCCCTACTACTTAGAGAATTATTTACATTTCTCCCCTTCTTGCAGTAATGTTTTCAATGGGGCGAGTAAGTCGATCTTCCCGCTGAGTAACCGATTCACAATTTTAGTAGACTGCCCATCTCTTGGCATTTGTAATATGTTTTAGCAATTGTGACAGTCGTTTAGTCAAACAATTCAGTAGTCACAAATTTCTGTAAAAGAAGACGTTTAGATTGTATACGATATATATATATATATATATATATATATATATATATATATATATATATATATATATATATATATTGTACATTGTACATTGTACATTGTACATTACTGTATATTCTGTACTGTATATTATTGTACTTTTTATTCTCTCAACCTACCTCAATTATTAAACACTTTCAAACTCCCAATGATTTCTTGCCACTTAGTATATAACACGGACAAAGAGTAATACATGAACATTGACATTATTTACCACTTCAGTTACGTCTTTCTTTCAAATATTCACACAGGGACATTACATAACCTTATTCAAACTCTAATGGATTTCGCAATAATTCTGGACATTGATGAAATCAGTAGTAGATTTCAAACGTCATCCTCTGGTGGCGCGCAGCTTAACTATTGACATTGATGCACTCTTGAATCTGTGATGTAAGGCTAGGCGAAAAATGTCCAGAAAAGTAATTATTTTGAAAATATATTACCGTATATGTTTGTAAATCATAGCCTATAGTACTCCTGGCCTTTAAAGGATGCTAGCACAAACGTTTCATCAGCATTGGTTCAGTAGACTCAGAGATTACTGCGCTGGAAGACAACGTACTTCTGTCTTTATAAATTAGTATAGATGACGTCCGGAAAGTAGTACCCGTTTGTACCATGTGGAGCGCTGGTGAGTAGAGTAGTTGACGGAAAAGTTCTAACACGTTCAGTAATATTTCAGCTGTCTTTGTGCAAAGTTACGCCTCGTTGGTACTGACCGTGTTCTTTCTGTGATAGTTTATAATGTTCAAAGAAATAGAGAACGCCGTCAGTTGTGAAATTAGTGCTGTGATTAGATTTCTCAACGCAAGAAAAGTGAAACCTTGCGATATTCATCGTGAACTGAAGGTGGTGTATGGAGATAATGTAATGGATAAGTCATCTGTTCGGCGTTGGTGTTGTAATTTCAGCTTGGGCAGAGAGAACACCCACGATGACGAGCGTTCCGGACGGCCGTCAATCATTACGGACGAACGGCTGTGTTCAATTAACGAATTCGTGAAGGCCGATCGGCGCGTAACAATTGATAAGATCAGTGAAAATTTCCGCAATGTTTCACGAACAGTTATTCATGAAATTGTTATGTGAAGATTTGTTCGAGATGAGTCCCTCGCATGCTTACTAACAAACACAAAAATACACGTATGGCTGCAGCACTGACGTTTTTGGAACGTTGTTCTCCTGAAGACTCTTTCTTAACTGGCATAGTCACTGGTGTCGAGACATGGGTATGTTTTTCTACACCTACGAGTAAAAGACAATCAATGGAGTGGCGTCATGCTCATTCACCAAACAAGTTAAACAATTCAAAATGCTCATGTCTACCCGGAAAGTCATGACAACCATTTTCAGGGATCTGCGAGATGTACTGCTCATTAACATCATGGCCCGTGGAGACCCTAAAAACGCCATTGCATGCGAAATTGAAGAAATGGTGTCTTTCTCCTCCACGACAATGCCAGGCTCATACACACACACACACACACACACACACACACACACACACACACACACACACACACACACACACGCGCGCGCACGCAGTACACTACCACTTACGGCGGGAGATTAGTCGGAAGCTTAGAGCTTGTCCGAGCTGGGATGGTGCACTTCTGGTGAGAGATTCCTTTAGCGGATTCGGTGGCATAACGGTTAGCGTATCGGACTGTTATACCCGAGTGTGCGGGTTCAAACCCGATTGAAGCCGTGGGTTTTTAAGGGCGAAAAAATCCTTCGCACGCCTTCCCTCGGAGGGGAAGTAATACCGTCTGGCCCATGTAGTAGATTTACGGCATGTAAAAGATCCTCAAGCCTAAATCAAGCCTCTGAGCAAAATGAGTCCTGCCTGTTTCCTCGCCCAAGATAATACCTTCTTTCTCCGCTAGGTGGTGAAAGGAGCGTAGCGAAATTTGTGTGGTTAGACGGAAGAGCGGGCCTGATGGCCCGAGTCTCGCCACGTAAAATAAGGCATTAACTAACATTCCTGGTTGGGTTAAATTCCACTGCCGAAGAGAAGATCGGCGCTGGATCTCGCCATCCAGCGGGAGAAGAACACTGCCACCTCCCGCGATACAACATGCATTATACGTACGGGACTAACGGCCGTTTCAGTTGGCGCGGCTGGAAATCACTCAAACTAATCACTCAATCAGACAAAAATAAGCACTTCAATCAACTTCCCCCTTTCTCTCTGAAATGCAAACATTCAAATAACTATTAAAATATTTTTTTTTGTATTACGGACCACAAGGAAATTTCCAATGAACCCTCCAATTCGCTATCAGTGTTTCTCCAAATATTTGTTTACTCCAGTCCAGGTGCAATTTGTGTACAAGTAAATGATCGATAGGTAAGAGATATAGATCCTTATAGTACAGAAACTTTGTGGTATTCACTTGTATTACATGTTAGTTAATAATTTCTTATTAATTTTGAGTCCAACATGACTTCAAAGAAATTTTAACACAAATAATAGCAATCTAATAATTAGAATACGCATCTGAAAGAACATTGAACATTTCAAAAATTATCCATTTTTGTAAAACGGATGTTTCAATGTCCAAGACAACCAAATATCACGGTCGTTCTACCATTCCTAATTTACTACAATGAGTTAAATAATTTCGTTATCTACTTGGTACCACATTGTAGTTCTAACATTTTTCTGCTATGACGCTATAGCTCAGTACTTGTATTAGGTGCCGGGAGCGGTAGCTCAGTGCATCAACTGATGTCACTGCAGCGCCTCTGACCGGGAGGTCCAAGTTTCGAGTCCAGACGGCGGCAGGATTTTCGACACTAACTTTTCAGCTAGGTCAAATTCAGTCGCTGTCTGGAGAAGAATTCTAGCGGCCGGCTGCTCTGACCGGTAGTTTTCTGTGATTTCTCCGATCAACATCAGGCGAATGCCGGAGCAGTACCCTATCAAACGGGCCATGGAGCGCGCGCGATCTTTCCCATCTTCTCCACTTACACACACACATCCGGCGTCGACCTACCGTTGGCTAGTGGGGTTTCCCCCTAACCAGGACTCTCCCACCAACGGGGCACCGCCCCAGTCGGGACAAGCTCTAAGCTCCCGACCGGTCTCCCGGAATATGTAGTAGTGTAGTGCATGTTAGTGTAGGTGTGTGTAAGGGGAGAGGATAGGACAAGGAAGAGGAAGGACAGATCGCGCGCGGTCCATGGCCCGTTTGGTAGGGTACTGTTCCGGCATTCGCCTGGTGTTGATCGGAGAAACTACGGAAAACTACCAATCAAAGCAGCCAACCGCTAGAATTCTTCTCGACTGAATTCGACCTAGCTGAAAAGCTGGTGTCGAAAATCCTGCCGCCGTCAGGACTCGAACCTAGGACCTCTCGGTCAGAGGCGCTGCAGTGACATCAGTTGATGCACTGATCTACCGCTCCCGGTGCCAATACTATAGATATTACAAATAATACACCATAAAAATATACAATAAAGTCTTAGGAAGTAACCGTACTCAAACTCAAGCATTGCTGGTACAGAAAACAACTATTCTATTTAAAACAATCTGTGACGATTGCTATTGGGCATAGTCGAGTCCACGGTGAAAGAAATTCACCATGTCTTAATCCAAGAGATGGCGTAGGTACCACAGAAGGGCTTTAACTGCGTTCGGCGCGCTCAAAGCGTTTGTCAGAGACAATGTACGATTCGGGATGACGTCATGGCGGTGCCGATCGATGGGTAGAATGCCGACCCACCGCCCCTTCTCTAAGCCCGCCCGCTAAATCTACACACCAACCCCACTCTTCCAAGGGTTGTTCCCTCCCGAAATCAGTCTATGGGTTGTTCCTTCCCGAACACTTCATCGTGAAACCCACCCGGCCACCGTGAGCGTCATTCCACCCAACAAACTCATCTTCTGTCAATTCCACCCAACAAACATTCGGTCCCCTCGATCGACAAACTCACCCGGTCAAATTGACCGGCATTCCCCTGCCAGACAACCTCGCTTAAATTATCTTTAAACGAGATGCAAAATTGTGGAATACGATCGACGTTATCTTATTGTTGTATTATCGTCGTAATTGTTTAAGAAAAATTAGCCTTTGATGACAGCTCCCATTTTTTGGCAGTCAACCCTTTTTGGGTTCCCACGTAAGTCTATTCTTCACGAGGTTTTGCAATGGCTCGCTTAGTTTCTCCGCTACATACGATCGAAGTTTCTAACGGGCGTGGAGTGGACGTGCGGCCACAACACTCGCATATATTGCCGTAGGAATTGTTCCTGGTAAGATATTGCTGTTTTCCATCTCTCTAACTTTTCATTTTACTCTAAATACTTCAAGTGTATTGTATAATATACTCTTATATTTAACACTTATCGCTCTTTGTTTAACACTTACTACATAAATTTCAAAAAGACTACTGGTTTTGGCTGCCGCCCAATCCTGAAATTTGGAGGAAGAAACTGTCAGCAATTGGCCCTGCTATCCTTCCAGAAATACCTCCCCCTGAAAATTGTCCCCTTCCTCTGCGTGTTTTAAGGGGGGAAAATAGGCGGAGCTTGTTTTAAGCTCGAATCATACCATTTCCTCCCTGGGGGAGAATGCCTTCATTCACCAGAATGCCTAACTGACATATTTATTTACAGACATTTCTAATTGAAGGAATGGCAAATACGGATGTAGTACATTTCAAAGAAGTGCAAGTTTGCAATTTAGACATTTTTTTTAAGATTCAATTATCCCAAATTCAGAACAATTCCTAGCTTTCAGTAGCATTCTTTTTCCATTCGATCCTGACATCCCAATACTTTTCAAAACTACCCTCAGAATCCGAGTTGTTTTTCGAAGGCATTGCTTATTGAGGCAAATCACAGAAACTTGAGTTCTTGCAAATGTTCGAAATACGTAAATGCCAAGGTCACCTTAATGGAAACGCATAAAATCTCTGAGCATACGAAACAATCGGTCGTCATATCAACAACGAAGCCACTATCACGTAGTGGTCATAACATCGACAATTTCGTTAATTTATTGTGTTCTTTCGAATGTGCCCCGTGCCTCTGAGAAGCAAACATTAACACAAGAGTTAAAAATGAAAATAACTACTTAGGATGAAGAATTTCACACCTCCTTGTAATTGTTTGTAGAATATAATAATATTGGCAATGAAATTGTAGTTTTTTATTGAATTTGAAGTAACTGTTTGGATACTGTGCGGTTTAATTAAGAAAATACAGCTAGCTGAATTTGCTGATAGGAAAACTAAGCATTTCGAGCTTTCCTCTACGAGACGTTTTTCTTCGTGCTTATTCATTCGCTCAAAACACTGCAATCGCTTACATTAATCATCGATTATGTGACATGGGGTTTCTAATGTTTAGAAATGTTTTATATTATATATGCAACAACATTGCTATTGCATTCGGGCAGGAATTTGGCATCTGTAATTGGTGTTCTGATTTGCGAGTAGCCTGCTCTGTTGTTTGTGAAAGTGTCTAATTTATACATTTATTTCCACTACCTCTTAAACGTATGGAGTAACGCTTTAGAGGCATGTATGTGAGTTATTTCAATGTTTTTTATTATGTTTTTAAAATTTTACCATTCATTTCACATCTTTTGTCTATTTTATTCTTTATATCACTGTTCCTCTTTATATTAATCACTCAATTTTTCCTTTTTGTTAGAGACCCACTAAGGGTGGGAAAATATTGTTCCCGAAAGTTACTTTGGGCATAAAATAAATATATATTATTTATTTTTATTATTGTGGTTTGACTATCCCCATACCTATAATGTATTACCACACGATATCGGCTACCACCACGGAATGTATGTATGTAATGCTGCAATAAATCAATTTCGAGATGTCAACGAAAATACACGTTTTGGGGTCTTCAATTACTAAGAGTATGTTGTTTCTATTGCAAAACGTCCGGTCGCGCGGCCATCTGTCAGTTGCTCTGTCTGTCAAAAGCACTCGTGCGTAAACTATTCGTAGAATTTTTGTCAAAATGAATTTTCCAT
This sequence comes from Teleogryllus occipitalis, assembly GCA_011170035.1. Lineage (NCBI taxonomy): Eukaryota > Metazoa > Arthropoda > Insecta > Orthoptera > Gryllidae > Teleogryllus > Teleogryllus occipitalis. The sequence goes on along the minus strand of BLKR01009474.1, from coordinate 49,427 downwards.
TACCGGTCTGCCCAGACTCGAGGTCCTGCGATTTTGAAAATAAATATTTAAATTTTGGAGGTAATTTAGTTGAACTCCCTTAGGGGCAATTTTTTTTCTCCACTACAGCTCCAAAGTTTTTCCGCTAGATATGTAAATATAGTCGGACATCCGCCACCGTCGATGCTACGACCTCCCGGCAGTGACGCTGCAGAGATCACTGTAATGATGCCACTGAGCTACTGCAGTCACTGAAAAATGCCGTTAATTCATAGTAAAACTCTCATTTCAATTACAAAATTGTAATTATTCAACATTACAAATATTCAATTGTCTCCAAATTTCGTGCAAACAGTAAATACAACTCAGAACCTCTTGCATAATCAACAAATCCGGCAAATTAAATAACTAAAAGACTTGCATAAATGGTTAAAGAAAATTAGAATAGTTTCAAAAACCATGAAAATTAATGACAATTTTCCAGAAACGCATTAACTACATTTTCTAAAAACCAGCTCTCACTAGTTTTTTAAACTGCTCTTCTTCTGAACATCATGTTCTTTTCGAACATATCAAAGAAGCTTTAAAGTTTGATTGTAATACTGGGGTTATCTACTATGAACACCAATGAGTAAACGTTCTTTGGTTCCTTTCTATAAAGAAATTTAATGTGTAGGTCAATTTTATTACAAATGATCTGTCGCTAAAATGAAAGAATGAACCGAAATGAATGCTTCCTATATTGACAGTATTTTTATATTCGTTACTTTTCTAAATGTCTGAAGAATAAACTGCGTTACCCGAATGATAATTATCCAGATTCCTTTCTTAATGCGATCTGATCTTCAATACTAGACTTTTAAATCACCTTAGGTACGCGTTTCCTCAAATATGAAGAGTTTTCATAAAATTTTGAGTTATATGGTGACAATGTTTTTAAACACCTACACACAATTTTTCCAAGAGCAATCTGTTCCTAAATATTCAATTTTAAAATGCATTTCATTGAGAATTTTGTCTCAAAATACCAGTAGCTTTTCCGTTTTTTTTAAGAGAACTTTTTCATGTCAATGACATCGTAATATTCAAAATAGTACATACGTGACTTCCTCCAAGAGCAAAGCGTTATTGGTTGGGCGGCTACTTGCAACGCTAAAAATCTCGGATTCAAATCCTAACCCGCACAAGGAAAGGTATATGTAGCATAAGTGTTGTTGAAAACGAGAAAACGAATAACCGATTCATTAAGAAACTCGATTTATTAGAATAATCGATAATTGCAATATTCACTCAACAGAATAATTCACTCTCGAGAGTAATCGATAAATTGAAAAACGGTAAAGTGAGGAGTTAAAAAAATCAAAATATTGAAAAATTCAAAATATTGACGTATTCAAAATAGGGAATTAAAATATGAGGAATTTAAAATCTCGAAGAATTCATGAAATCGAGTAAATATAGTTATTAATAGGTCTTATGTTATTATTATTATTATTATTATTATTATTATTATTATTATTATTATTATTATTTTATTCTTCCGACTTCAGTTGTATAATACACGCTGAGCCAACATCGCTTTTCGACACGATTCGGAACTCAAATAGGGCATTCCTCCTCGCTGCAAAGTCCCTCGTACGAAGGCAGAGAACTTGCGAACAGAGCAGCACTCCGCCACGGCGAAATCGCAGGTGCCAGCCACAGCGGGGGGCCCCTATCAGGTGGTGTGTATCTTGGGTTGCCAGGAGTACGCCGACACTCCAGCTCCGGAGTCCCCCACCTCTTGCCAACATTTTCCTTTACGTCGCCCCCCCCCCACCTCCCTACGACCCCGCCCCTCTCCCGCGCGCGTCGCCCCGCACAACCGCGTCCCGCTCCGCCACAGTCAGCCCCGCTCCGCTCCTCTCGCGGGCTTCGTTTAATCCCGGAGGAAAGTTTTGCTCCTGCGATAGGCAGCGCCCGCCGCGGTGCTCGACTTGCGGCTGCACAGTGAACGCCACATGCGGTTTGCTTGAAAAAGGATGTTACAGATTGGGGAATTTTGGGACAGGATTCTAGTAAACTAGTCGATTGATTGATGTTTCCGGGTGCGTCAACTACTAAGGTCATTATTCCCGTAATTGTAGTGTATTCATCGCGGGGTGTGGCGACGATCTCTCGCTGGCCGGCGAGATCCGGCGCCGACCTACGTAGGTTTGCGGAAAATTTTCCCAACCAGGTGTCTCCCATCAGCGGGGCACCGCCCCAGCCGGGACAAGCTCTAAACTCCCGACTGGTCTCCCGACAAGTGTGATAGTGCAGAGCAGGTCAGTGTAAATGTGTGAGAGGGAAGGGTGAGAATAGAAGGAAGAGGAAAGAAAGATTGCGCGCGGTCCATGGCCCGTTTGGTAGGGTACGGCCTGATGTTGGTCGGAGAAATCACGAAAAACTACGATCAGAGCAACCAGCCGCTAGAATTCTCATCCAGACAGTGACTGAATTCGACCTAGCTGAAAAGTTAGTGTCGAAAATCCTGCCGCCGTCGAGACTCGAATCCTGGGACCTCCCTGCCAGAGGCACCACAGCGACATTAAGTGATGCCCTTAGCTTCCTTTCCCGAAGACTACTCAAACATTTTAGAAATTGTAATGAGTCCTATGTGAGATAATGTAACTGAAATGGAAGTTTTCATTCATCGTGGTCAACATTTATTTGGACCTTGATGAACGAGATAGTTTTGTTCATATCTAAGTGAGGCGTTGATAAATCCATTAAATTAACGCGCAATTACCAGTAGTAAAACGGAAAGGTTTCTCAAGAGCAATGCATCCAGCATATTGCTCAACTCTAAGTATGGACCCTATGGTGCTCACGAAAGGTCTGGCATTCGAATCTATGCATACATTTCATTTGTTTCGCTCTTCTGCGATTCGTCATTTAAATGAATTATTTTTATATTCTTCGAAATATGGATGGTACATTATTCATTGACACATTGTTACTTTAAAAAATACAATTAAGTTCTTTGTTCGTCACATTTTGAGAACTTGTGATGTGGAAGATTAGGTAGAAAATTTAAAAAAAGCTTGTGTCAAATTGAGGCAGACATGATTTAGCAACTTCCTGGCGGAGACATTTAGAAGTCAAAGAGCCATATTGAATCAATTTTTTTTATCTCGAATCGGCTAAAAGTCTCCTTGCGTTCCAATGGTTCCATCTTCCAATGGTTGAATATATATTTTATACCCAGACTGACCTACTTTGTGAAGTCCAACTCTGGAGTCATTTCCGAAAACGAATAGTCACAACACGAACTGAATAATAATAATAATAATAATAATAATAATAATAATAATAATAATAATAATAATAATGTTGAAAATATCGAAACTTATAGAAGTATAGTTAAAATTAAATAGAAGCCTAGAGTACCAACCGCAACAATTTGTATGCAGGTACAAAAGCAATTAAACATGCGGTTCGAAAGAGTAGAAAGCAAAGCCAAAAACAAAACCGTGATCGAAGTCCTTTTAGCAGAGAGGGCGAAATATTGTTATGGCATTATACAAATTGCTGCAACAGTAACCTACTGAAAACGTTACAATATTTTAAAAGTATATTTATAATTTGGTGCAGAAGGCTACTGTTCTCCGCAAGGTTGACGTTTCGCGAAATTTTATTGTAAGCAAAAGACGAACAAGTTGCCACCAGACCGAGTGCACAGTACGACAAATATTTCTCAATTAATAATTACCAAGAAAGACGAATAAAAGGCTTCATATTCCACAAAAGCATATCACAGAAATTTCCCTTGCAAGAAACTGAAATTATTTTCCGAACGATGACAGTGTAATTGAGATCACTGTCAGGGTTGTTCCATTAAGAGAGCGGAAAATAATGCCACAGTTGAAATTCATGTAGTCCTATAATAGACTTGATAATTAACACTACTGACTTAACATAAGTTCTATCTAAATAAAGGACATGATTGTATATTCTCATTAAAAAATATTGAAAACGAACATCGATCATGGTTTATCACATGTTGACCTCAGTGATTTCATGAAGAGCAGAGGACAAAATGAGTTAAAAAAAGATTTTTTTAAATTTTTGTAGAAATACAATAAATGTATTTTTAGATTTTTCTAAATTTGTAAAATTTATATTCTATTACCATATTCTATGTATGTTGTGAATAACTCGTGGAATTAATTTTACACATGTAAGTATCATTCTTATCTCTTGTGATTGTTCTGTCGCAAATGCCTGGTGCAACTTGCAGATATAAAAAAAACAACATTTTATTCGTCCACCGTCGTTGTTTTCATATTTTCCACTGAGGTATTCTCTAGGATAATCCCTAATACGATTATTTTCAGAGGCTACTTTCATTTCAATCGTTATATTTCCCTTTCTTACGATAATGCTCTAATTATATCGATATCTCCGCACAATAAACCACTGAGCATATCTGTCCCCCTCCCCAAAAAAGAAAAAAATACTTACCTATCCCATAACTTCTCTAGTATTCACCATATTCAAACCTCATCTTCAATCAACCTCTGAAAAACCCCACTCATCCCATTCGCATCAAAAATAAATATCCATTCCACATATTGTGTCAACTATTTTCAGACATAGAATAGAATCTACGAGGTTTCCTCAACCACTGTATTAGAGTTAAGTTAGGTTAAGTTTTATGAATTGAGACATCACTACATCTGTATAGTTTTATGAACTGATCTATGTACAAAAACAATCAAATAATAAAAATTATATATCTATCCCCACCACGCTTGAGCAGCCAGGGCCGAGACCCTCCCTTTCCTCGCTACCAACCCCTCCCCTCGCTCCAACTCCCCCGCCGCCGCCGCCACCACCGCCCGCTGGAGTTGGAAGGACGCGAGATAAAACCCAACGGAGCTTTGTATCGCCGCGAGGGCTCGCTTTTCGAACTTCGGCCTTCGCACGGCCCCTCGCCTCCCCGACCACTCCCACCAGCCGCGCCTCTCCTGCCGTTGCCCCTCGTCGCTTCCTTCGCCGCGCCTGCCAACACCTTCGTCGCCTCCAATGCTTTTCCCCACTTCACTTTTTTCTCTTTCTCCTCCCCATCCTTCTTTTCTTTCCACTGCTAAGTGTGCATACCAATTTATCTCCATTCCCTTCCTTTCAACCTCCGCCTACCTTTCCTTATGCGTACGCGTCTCCTCCCCTACGCAACTCCCTACTCCCCACCCCCTTTTCATTCCGCCATATTTTCCCCCTCCACCTCCCTCACGTTTCCATTTCTCTACACTGCAGTGCCTCTGATCGGTAGGTCCTAGGTTCGAGTCCCAACAGTAGCAAGATTTTGGACACTAGCTTGTCAGCTAGATAAAATTCAATCGCTGTCTGAAGTTGAATTCTAGCGGCCGGCTACTCTGATCGGTAGTTTTCTGTGGTTTCTCCTTTCAACACCAGGCGAATGCCGGAGCAGTACCAAACGGGCACCGACCGCGCGCGATCTTTCCTTCCTCTTTCTTGTCCTATCCTCTCCCCTTAAACACACACTTTAACATATACTACACTATCACACACGCCAGGAGACCGCTCTGGAGCTTAGAGCTTGCCCTGGATGCCTCGCTGCAGCTGGTGGGAGATATCTGGTTAAGGGAAACCCCACTAGCCGACAGTAGGTCAGCGCCGGATCTCGCCATCCAGTGGAGGAAGATCACCGCCATCTCCAGATGAAAAAGCATGCACTAGTCTTACGGGACTAATGAATTCTGTTGTTGACGAGCCCGGAATCACTAACAACCAACCAACCAACCAACCAATTCACCTCTCTACTTCCGTCTTCCTTTCCATATCCCTCCATCTCTCTCTCTCTTCACTTTCGTCTACTCCGCCTCCACCCGCAACCACCTCCCCGCATCACCATCATCTTCCCCTCCCCCTCTTTGCTTCCCACTCCGCCTCCCTCGCCGCCGTTTTAGGTCCCTCCGCAAGAGCCCTTGTGTCTGCCGGGGCTGCTTGCTCGCCTGCAGAAACTCCGTGCGGACCGGGTTTGTTCCGTGATCTGCGAGAGGGTGCGGTCCCGAACACGCGCCAACTCACAGAGCGCGCGGTGTTCGTGAGACAAAGAGCAGTCGGCAGGAACTGTTCATCGCTTGGGATGATGGGATACCAGCAGTGTGCCCTTACCAGTACATTTTGAGGAGGGTCGCATTCTTACATGAGTGTTGTCGCTGATGACGCAGCGGGGTCGCCCCAAAACAATACATATTATCTCGGCAATACACACACTCACACACACAAACATACATATACACATACTCATGCAAATAACATATTTATCATCAGAATAACTCCTTACAAGTGGGATATTACGGGGATGTACGAGATGTGTGTGTGTGTGTGTGTGTGAGTGAGTGAGTGAGTGAGTGAGTGAGTGAGTGAGTGAGTGAGTGAGTGAGTGAGTGAGTGTGAGTGAGTGAGTGTGTGTGAGTGAATGAGTGTGTGTGAGTGAATGAGTGTGTGTGAGTGAATAAGTGTGTGTGAGTGAATAAGTGTGTGTGAGTGAATAAGTGTGTGTGAGTGAGTGAGTGAGTGAGTGAGTGAGTGAGTGAGTGAGTGAGTGAGTGTGTGTGTGTGTGTGTGTGTGTGTGTGTGAGTGTATGCTTGTGGTAAGAGGTTTGAATATTGGTTGTTGAATTGAACTCGGCTCATCAGACCGATTTTTTTTTCAATGTTTGTATTACTGTTGTATACCTAGCCAGGCTACTAGAAAGTAGTTAGCTTAAATCCCGAAAAACTAAACATGTGTTGTTCTGAATTGTTTAACGAAAGAACAAATTGAAAAATATGATATTACACACCACTCTTACATCGTCTACCCTTGCATTCTCCGCTTTGATGCTTAATCTTTAGATTCTGTTTGGGGTCTTTTTTGACCCCAGTGGCAAATAATGATTAGCAACACACTTAAATGCTTTTCCATTAACTTCACCTTTTAGATATGCTATTTAAATTCAATTTTACATGTGCCGTAAAGTTTTCAGTTTTTAAAGTTTTTTCGTTAGAAATAATTTTATTTTTATGCCGTTTTAGTCAGAAATGTCACATTTGACCTCTAAATTACAAAAAGAAAAATTCTTCGAATGTGTTCATTTCCGTTTTGTAGTATTATGTTGCGGTATCTGATTGACAATTTGGGGTATTTGTGTTTTTTGATTTGGTAGCTGTTTCAAACATTCTCATGCTGGTAAGATAGACACCTACGTATAGTTATGAAAATATGCTAGATAGTTTTTCTGGAAACAACATTATTCTTTACTTAGTGCAATGTAGTAAATAAAGCATATAAATATCATCATTAATTATTGTAATTAATTATTAACATTTCCAAATAACATCCCTGCATCAAATGCTTGAAAACTATTGTGTAAAACGTTTGGGATCAAAAAAGACCCCAAACAGCTTCCAAGTAAGTATTGGAGAAACAGAGTCTAAGGGTTAACCGCCCTCTTGCATCAGCTTCTTGTTCTTGATCAGTTTCTTATTTTCTTCTCAATCAGCTTGTAACCTCGTTGTTCCAGTCAATTATGACGATCCTCGCCTCTTCAGAACTTCACGGTCGAGTGTGCCATTTTTTTCTCAGGTGGGTTCGTTGTTAGTTATTCCGGGCGCGTCAATAGCTTAGGTCGTTATTCCCGTAAGTGTAGTGCATGTTGTACTCGGCAAGTAGTGGTGGTGGTGGTGGGGGCGGTGATCTTTCCCCGCTGGATGGCGAGATCCGGCACCGACCTACCGTCGGCTAGCGGGGGAAAATAAATATTCGTCAGAATTGTTACGTTTTCATTATATTGCGTATATGGCAAAAGCCTAAGGCTATATACAAAAACTATAGATTTTGCTGGAATGCTTACGCATTAATCACCGTACAAATCTGAAGAAAAAGCACATAGCGAGAGATCCGGTAACGCCTCCAGCATTCACTCGACGCGGTCGGCGCACCCCGATAACAGATCAAGTTTCGGTATCGTTCGGTCTCGATAATGGCTGTGCTGGAAGTGGGATTATCGGAACAAGCACTATCGGCGCGCCTGGTCTCGCTGCCGAGAACAAATGAAACTGAGGGCGTTTTCCTCCGGCTCTACTATCAACAAATCTCGCTCCCAAATTATTCCGGGACTTCACCTCTGTATTGAATCCTCTCGTTTTATCTTCGTCTTCATCTCGTTTCCTCCATCAATCTCTACCCACATCTCCTCTCCTTTCCTCTCCTCTACCTACATCTCCTCACCTCTCTTCTACCCACATCTCACCTCTCCTCTACCCACATCTCACCTCTCCTCTACTCACATCTCACCTCTCCTCTACATACATCTCACCTCTCCTCTACCCACATCTCACCTCTCCTCTATCCACATCTCACCTCTCCTCTCCTCTAACCACATCTCATCTCCTCTCTCCTCTAACCACATCTCATCTCCTCTCTCCTCTAACCACATCTCATCTCCTCTCTCCTCTAACCACATCTCATCTCCTCTCATCTCCTCTCCTCTAACCACATCTCATCTCCTCTTCTCTTCTCTAACCACATCTTCTCTCCTCTCCTCTAACCACATCTTCTCTTCTCTCCTCTAACCACATCTCCTCTCCTCTCCTATTCGCTCTCCTCGGCCCTCACTAATACTTCCTCCTGCAATCTCCACCCCTGGTCGTCTCGTCTCCTCCACCAACCACTGACCCTCTCTCCCTGCCCAGCACTTTCTCCCGTTTGAACGCTTCGCACCCAAGGTCGGTCGATGGCGCCCGCCGCAGAGCACGAGCGAGCCGCGGGCAGGCGAGATTTCCTTTACCTGCGACAGGTGATCAATTGCCTGCGTCCCCAAGCGGGAAATTGGACCCCTGCCGCAGTCTCCGGCCACGCCGTTCTTGCGGGGAGCCGCCGCTGCACCGAAGGGTTTGCAGCGACATCCGCGCGCCGTCCCTCCACTCATGTCCGCGCGATCATATTTGAAGGGCTCCTTGGAACAAGGGGCTATCCCACATTCTTTGTAACATTGAGATATTAGCATTATAAATACTTCAAATATTATTCTTTCAATGTAATATGTTATTTAAACCCAGTAGGGACTTATATGCAAGTGAACTGTGTTTACAAGTTTAAAAATATATTGAATTATACGAAGGAAGTTCAGGTATAACTTTCATTATCTCATAACTATGTCTATGTGGGATACCTCCTTGTTGAACGAACCTTTGATTTCAAATTCATGCCCGTGGAATGTTGATTGGTTGATGTTTCCGGGCACGTGAACTATTATGGTCATGCGTCGAGTAAGTGTAGTGCATTTGTACATTACGAGGAGAGCGTTGTTCCTTCCTCGCTGGATGGTGAGATCCCGCGCCGACCTCACTACATTTCGGCTAGCGGAGATTTTCCCCTCACTGCAGATATTCCTCATTGAAGGGTACTGTCCGCGACTAGTCTCTCGACGTGTGGGGGCGTGTGGTGCCCGTAAGTGTTTGTGTGTGTGCGAATGTAATTACAGGAAGAGGAAAGGACGAAGACGAAGAAGAAGAAGAAGATGAAGAAAAAGAAGAAGGAAAGAAAGCGCTTTCTGTGGTTCGTTTATTGAGGTTCTGCGGTGGCATTCGCCTGGTATTGGCCATGGAAACCATGGAACGCTGTCGATAAAAGGAGCCGGACGCTAGAAGTCTCCTTTTGACAGCGGTTGAATTCTATCTATTTAAATATCTATTGTCTAAAATTCCCTCCGTTGGGACTCAAACTCCAGGACTTCAGTGAAATGTGTGACAAGGCAAGCTTGTCCAGTGATTCCATGCATTTATCACACTATCACTTTTGTTAGATTCAAAATCAGCTAAATAACAAACATTTGACATTCTCTAATTTCGGGAGAGGCCGACGCAGAATGGCGGAGATCGCGTGTTCATTGAAAGAAATTGAAAGCTGAGAGTGAAAATGCAGGTGCTGATGGAATTTAGATTACTGGATAAAGCACATCATTGACGAATATTCAAATTTTCGGGCCATTTCATTTCTTTTCCTCCATGAAGAGTTCTCAAAAAGCCTAGTTATTATTGACAGCAACGCTAATTTGTGAGACTTATGTTTTGATTGATGGAAAAGCACATCGATAGTTGTCCTAGATAACGCAGAGCCAGAATTTCTGAGACGGATCATTCCAACTGACTTATTTACCCTATGGGAGTTCTGATACACTTTTCTCTCTATTACTTTTATTTTGAGGTTTTGAACGAAGATAGTATTGGGTAAGTTCAATTGAAGGTAAGTGTTGGAGTAGATTCAACATGTAATAATATTTACATTTTCTTTAAAAAAAATATTTTTATGCAAATACCTACAGATACCATGAATAGTTTTTGTATTGAATAAAGTTCTTAATATGAGGTATTTTCTATAAACTTAATTTTCACAATATAGTACATCAACCACGTGTACATTAAATAATACGTAATGGGCAATCTTCTTATTGTTTAATATGACCCGAAAGACACCACGTGCATATCCAAAGTCATCATCCAATTAAATATTTTACGTGTGAGCAAAAAGTAATTTATCGAATAAACATTTTCTCACGAAAAATATTTCATTGAAAATAAACCACATTCATGGTGAAAAATTACTTTATGGTTCTACAAGTTCATTAACAAATCATTGCTTTTCGCCACGATCTGAGGCAAGAACTTAGTCAAGAAACCAGTGACTTAGTATGACTCAGGAGTCGCAGACTGAGAGGTCTTAAGATTTCGAGTCCACACGGTGGCGAAATTTTGACACTAGATACGTAGCTAAATCAAATACAGCCACTCTCTGGAGAAGGATTGTAGCGGCTGACTGCTCTGATCGGTATATTTACGGGATTCGTCCTGTCAATACCAGGAGAATGTCGGAGCAGCAGCGTAACAAACTCCATGGACCCTTACTCCTCTTTGTCCCAGCCTCTTCTTTAAACACTCACACGTACACATACACTTACATTCAATATATTATCACACATGCCGGTTTCAATTGATTGATTGGGGATTCTGGCCGCGTCAAATGCTAAGATCGTTCGATCATCATAGTTTTTGTCTCGGGAGGTGGCGATGATCTTTCCATGTTAGATGGCGAGATACGGCGCCGACCTACTGTCGGCTAGCGGAGTTTTCCCCAACAATGTATCTCCCACCATCGAGGTACCCCCCAGTCGGGACAAGGTCTAAACTCCCGACCGGTCTCCCGGAATAAGTGGTAGAGTAGTGCAAGTAGGGTGTGTCTGTGTGTACGTAAGGAGTGAGGATAGGACAAGAAAAAGGAAGGAAATATCCCACGCAGTCCCTAACCCGTTTGTTAGGGTACTACCCTGGCGTTCGACTGGTACCGATCGAAGAACCGCAGAAAACTACCAAACAGAGCAGCCGGCCGCTAGAATTTTCCTCCATATATCGACTGAATTTGACCTAGCTATCCGACTAGTTTCGAAAATCCTGTTACAGTTGGGACTCAAACCCAGGACCTCCCGGTCAGAGGCACATCACCTCTGAACCGCCTCGCTCAGTCCTCGGACCAGAAACTTGGATGGAGCGTGAGCCCCGGCAGGGCTTGAAGGGCTAAGCAGAGGGGCCGTAATGGAGATGTGGCCAAGGGCGGCGCGGCCGGCGGAGATCACCCCACAGAAAGATTACTTCGGGGAATTGGAAGTTTCAGAACAATTTTCCTTCGACACGGCGCGTACGTCGCCCACAAAAACCGACACTCCTTCAATTTCGCCGTCGCGAACCGCTTCGCCGCCCTCGCCCCAAGCGAGAGCCACGGGACACGCCGCGCCCTTGGATCCATCTTTGTGGCTTAGCAGGAAATTGAGGCACAGTTCTACAATGAACCATCTCGAAAAAATGTAGTAGAAACAGTACTAATAGTGTTAATGCGAAAATGCACCTCAAATTACCAATAATTGGTAATTTGTTTCCCGCGGGACACAGGATTGGTTGGTTCGTTAATGATTCCGCGCGCGTCAACTACTGTGGTCATTAGTCCCGTTAGTGTAGTGCATGTTTTTTTCTCGGGAGATGGCGGTGATCTTCCCCCGTCGGATGGCGAGATCCGGCGCCGACCTACCGTCGGGTAGCGGGGTTTCCCCCTAACCAGGACTCTCCCACCAGCGGGGCACCGCCCCAGTCGGGACAAGCTCTAAGCTCCTGACTGGTCTCCCGGAATATGTGGTAGTGTAGTGCATGTTAGTGTGTGTGTGTGAAAGGGGAGAGGATAGGAGAAGGAAGAGGAAGGAAATATCGCGCGCGGTCCGTGGCTAGTTTTGTAGGGTTCTTCTCCGGCATTCGCCTGGTGTTGATGGGAGAAACCACGGAAAACTACCGATCAGAGCAGCCAGCCGCTAGAATTCTCCTCCAGACAGCGACTGAATTCGACCTAGCTGAAAAGCTAGTATCGGAAATCCTGCCGACGTGGGGAGTGGGAACCTAGGACCTCCCGGTGAGAGGCGCTGCAGTGACCTCAGTTGATGCACTGAGCTACCGCTCCCGGTACGGGGGATACAGGAGACCATGTTCGAAAACAGGAAGGAGAAGAAAACGAGGAACAATACAAATAATAATCTTAATATCATCCGTCAATGCTGAAAATTTGTCTGACTATGAATAACTCGATAAGGGCAGTATGTGAAACCTCTTCCGACGGGAGATAGTGTTCGTCAACTTCCATTCGAATCTCATGTATTGTTGAGGAAAATGTACGAAAATGCTAAAGCTAATAGAGTGATAGACAGCGAGTTATATCTTAACTGAATTGGTATATATCCCAGGTTGATATCAAGGTATTACTGAAAACAATCACATCGACCTCTAGTTTCTCAGATAATTTTGGAGCCAATTAAAACACCGACGGCCGACAGCCAGAGTAACCAGCTCCGTACGCCAATGGACGAAAAAAATTACGAAACAAATAGACGATATTCGGCGTGAAATATTATTCTTAGTCGAGGCATCTGGTAAAGCAACGCATTCCTCTAACGTTCAACGGAAAATTCTCCATGTTAAACGAAACTACCAATTTCAAAATGACACAAAGCTAATAGCAGCTGAGAAATTAAAAGAGAAAATTCAAGTATGGGCTAAACGCATTAGACGTTTCAAACGTAGAATAGATTTCCGTACACAGAATTGGTTGTTTGAAACAGACGCGAAGTGATTCTGTCGCAAACCGACTCAAAAACCGAATGACAATGCTGTCACTCCTTATAATGATGACGTCAAAACATTTTAAACAGAAATCTGGGAAGGAAGCAGATCCTTCAACAAAGACGCATCTTGGGCTCAATCTGACGTGGAAGCTGCCAATGAACTTGTATCAGTGGAACATGTTCACGAATTCTCAGAAGTGGACCTCTTCCAGGCAATTACGAACACGAGAAATTGGGAATCCCACGGAATCAATGGGATTCATAATTATTGGATTATGAAATTAACAGCATTACATTCGCGTATAGCAAAGGCTGTTAATAAAATTTTAGAAAACCCAAAGGAACTCCCTCAATTGCTCACAAGTGGCACCACGTATTTACTACCCGGAGCGGGAGACGCATCTTTGGCGAAGAACTACAGATCAGTCATTGTCTACCAGTAATTACAACGTTATTTGTGCAGCAACAAAGTTATAACATAATGTACAGTCACCTAGAGAACCATATAATGCCAGTTGAACAGGAAGGGTGCCGTAAAGGTTCCTATGACGGCAACACAATCATGCAACTAAATAAAGTAATCTTGAATGATGTAAGGACACTAAAACGTAATTTAAGTATGGCTTGAATTGACCATCAGAAGGCCTTTGACCGTGTACCACAGGATTTGATTTTGGAGTCTCTGGAGACCTATCGATTTCGTCCTCGACTTATTGAGTTTTGCAAGGCTAGTATGAAGTCGTGGAGTACCAGATTGCTAATTCACAGCGGAAAGGAAGCAGTAGAGATATGAAGTATACAGATTAACAGGGTAATTTGCCAAGGAGATTCGTTATCCCCTCTGCTATTTTGCATTAATTTGATCCCACTTTCTACACAGTTCTCGCAAACACTGGCCTTTGTTACAAGCTCCATGGTGATAAAAGACCAGTATCACATTTGTTTTACATGAATGATCTTAAAGTGTTCGCTAAGAATGAAGCGAACCTCTCCTAAATACTATGAATGATTTCAGTAATGACATCCGGTTGAAGTTTGGTCTTGACAAGTGTGCAATTATCAGAGGTAATACCATAAGTGCTTTGAAAATTGTCGATAAATTCTCGACTCGCGAGGCGAGGAGGGGATTTATCTATTTCCAAAGCACGAGTAGTATTTAATAGGACTATTTCACGAGAGGAATGATGTCCAACAGAGTTCCAAAATGCAACATATAATGAAAATAACTGAAACCAATGTTAAAATCAAAAATGATATTAACGCAATGATGACGCAGTTTATTGGACATCGACAGAGTCCGATGACATACCGTCTCCTAAGATAGATGAGTCACAGTTTATAATTGCCCAATAGGGGGAAGCGGTAAGGAAACTCGGATAGAAAAAGCGATAAACCTCTTGAGAAACACAGCCATGATTGGAGATATTGTATGTACAGTTAAACACCATTTTAAATTCACGAGAGGAATAGTCAATTTAAAGAGAGGCAAAGCGACATCGTCAGTGATCATTGGATTTGATACACACTCTGTGCTTCTAGATCTTGAACCAGGTAATACTAACAAATATCTGAGCACTGAAGAATGTGAGAACATCTCGAAAGTTACAACAAAATATAATTTGCGGAGGGGGGGGGTATTACACACGAGTGAGACTTCTCCAATCCGCACGAAACTCCAGGTAAAATATATCTGCAATTGGTAATTTGGCAGTTCCATTAGGGGACTCCGAAACGTGTATTTCCGTTGAAATCTCGAAATCAATTTTCCGCAGCATTACATAATTTTCTCTATATAACATATAGATATAATATTATAGATCCGTATATACGTATATATAAGAGAAAGTAAAAATTTCTGTACGATAATGTCTGAGCCACCTCTAGTTTCATTTTGCACTTTTCTTCAACTCATTCAAATTCCCTTCTTTTTTCCGTGAGGATCGTCTCTAAAGATCCTAACATGAGTCAGAACTGTGAAAAGTGAGGTATTTCCGTATAACATAGCTCATTTCACAAATCATAGCATTTAAAAATATATTCAACTACTTTGACCACTAATACTCGTATTTTTGTTATCTTTGAGGATGTATTGAATATATGTCTTGACGTTCATCAGCATCACATTTCCTCTTGTTTCCTGAGGTCTTAATTTTAGGTGCCATGCATAAAGTGTTTTTTGAAGTACTTAAGATTTCCATTAATGTCAAAACTATCATATACGATTTACGACAATTTTACTACTCATGTTTGTATTCAGTGTATCTGTGAAAAATTATGAAACGCCCGGACATTCCCTGAATTTAAAAATTATAAATCACACGTTTCTACTTGCGTTGTGCAAGCTACAATGCAATTTGACTAAGGAAAGTATATTTTCTTACGGCATACCTACACTTTCATGAGTGAGTAAAGAATGACTATTGTGAGTTGACCTCACATTGAGTAAATGTTCGGTTATCTGAAATTTTTTATTACGAAGAAGATTATTCATAAACAAATACGTAATACAATACCATACTGCAACCAACCAGTCTGCAGAGTTCCATGTTGAATAAAACAAATAAATAAATTTCACAATACATTTAATTAAAAACGAAGGTGATGAATGCATTCGAATGAATGAATTTTACAAAGATTATCACAAATTTATGATAAAGTTATTGCGGATTCCTATTTTAATTGAAAATATTTCAGGCAAAAAACAATTTGTTTACCGCTGCAATAACATGTCGTATTGGTGGCATTTACTCTCTCAGCTTCCTTTGAAAAAATGTCTTTTCGCTCCTCGTCGGGGAAAAGGAGCTGACGGTGATCCGTTTACGGGGAGAAACCCCACTAGCCGACGGTAGGTCGGCGCCGGATCTCGCCATCCCGCTGGGAAAGATCACCGCCATCTCCCGAGAAAAAGACATGCAGTACACTAATGGGACTAATCACCAGAGCAGTTGACGCGCCCGGAAACATGAATAAATCAATCAATCAATCAATGATCCGTTTACGGGTCATTTACAAAAGTTCTTCCTGTGTTGACGTGATGACTTCGTTCCTCGTCGGCTGCGTGCCGGCGAAGCCTACAGCGCAGAGGGCAGCGTTGAGATTCGGGCCCAGCTCTTTCTCATTCAGTCAGGCGGGGCGTCGATTGACATCGCGCGACTATAGAACCAACTGTGCTGTCGGCGACGTCACGCTAACGTGGCGATGATCTGCATTCGCTCTCTGACTGAGGCGAGAGCGCGGTCAAAGTGACGCCTCTGAGCACAAGTAACGACGAAATGAGGGGCTGATGTTCCACGCACAAGTTTAGTGCCGAAATTAAATAACATGCATGCGCGGAGACGGTGGTATAACGGTTAGCGTATCGGACTGTCGTACCCGATTGTGCGGGTTCCAACCCGATCGAAGCCGTGGATTTTTAAGGGCGAAAATATCCTTCGTACGCCTTCCTTCGGAGGGGAAGTAAAGCCGGCTGTCCCATGTAGTACATTTACTGCATTAAAAGATCCTCAAGCCTAAATGAAGCCTCTGAGCAAAATTGAGTTCCGCCTGTTTCGTCGCCCAAGATATAATACCTCCTTTCTCCGCTAGGTGGTGAAAGGAGCGTAGCGAAATTTGCGTGGTTAGACGGAAGAGCGGGCCTGATGGCCCGAGTCTCCCCACTTAAAATAAGGCATTAACTAACTAACTAAATGCGTCTTTGAGACATCTGTGATCTCTCGTTTTGGCTCGAGATGCAAGCCACTGTCAGTGCATCTTCAAAGCCCAAAGCCCAGTCTATTGTAGAAGTTCATCTACTGCACGCAAAGACTTATGTAAGAATTTTGAAGTCACATTCGAGGCACAAGTCCGAAGTATGAACTCAGTAAAAGCTCGAGTAGAAGTTAATTGCCAATTGCCAAGTTCGACGTTCGAGCTGGGAGTGTTTTTGGGGCCTCACACGCGACAAAACGAAGGCTTTGATCCCCACCTCTGATCCGAGAGTTTCACCCTGATTGCTTAGAATCAGCTATCAGGAGCGGTGGCGGGGCGACACTCGAACCAATGGTGCGCCAGCTCCTGTTGCACATAAAAAAAAACTACCGTTGCATTTTCGGAGCGAAATTTTGTTACACGGCCCAATGCGGCAGGGGGAGGGGGGTACGCTGTGGTCAGTGGAATGCAGTGCAGCTGATACTCTATCTTTGAAATTATTCTTTGGCCGAAGAACCCTTGCCCGCGCGCGTAGCGAATCGCTGACCCCTGCAATTTTATGAAGGGGTCGATCGATTGCTCTATCGCACGGGCGTCCATGAAAAATCCCATAGTACTTCAAGGCATCTCGCCTTCAAGGCCACACAATCATAGTTCAGAATATTGCTAACAATATGTACATAAACTTTTTATAATGAGCATTGAGTATGAAGCTCCATCACACAGTAATGCATGTTCAAGGACTTTGATGTGCTTACTTTAATTAATGATTACTTTTTATTAAACTAAT
Source organism: Teleogryllus occipitalis (assembly GCA_011170035.1). Classification (NCBI taxonomy): domain Eukaryota; kingdom Metazoa; phylum Arthropoda; class Insecta; order Orthoptera; family Gryllidae; genus Teleogryllus; species Teleogryllus occipitalis. The sequence goes on along the minus strand of BLKR01009474.1, from coordinate 31,781 downwards.
AAGTGGGATTTCAAGCTTCTTTATAAAATGTAGTAGATTTTGATATACATCGTTTACATGAATGAATCGTAAATAAAAGGATCACTAAAAAACTTGTCAATTTAATTTACAAATAGTAAATACTATATTTTTACAAATTCTCGCTTTATTCTAAACAAATGGCGCAGCCACAGTACATTCTTTCACATAGCATTGTTAATACTTGTACAATAAAATAATATACCAATTTCTAATATATTCACACTGCAGCCCAAACTCGAAAAACGCAAACTATTTACAGTAATTCAATATCATGTGAAAACGGTTAATATTTTTAAACTAGTGAAGCTACAACAGCACATAGTACATTCTCGCATTATTTCTAACTTTTGCAGTTTTCAGATTTTTAGAGAGATTTATGAAACTATGTCATTTTTAATCGTCTCATTAGTTGCTCCGAGGAAAATTTTAAGGAAAAAATGGAAGCCATTTTCGAGACTTTTTTTGTTAATTGCATTTACTTCAAGCAGAATTTACGAAAACTATTATTTTTTTCAAAAATAATACACGATCTCATTTAAGGATCTATATTTTAGAACATATTTCATACAAGTCAAAAATCTTTAAATTCAATAGCGAAATCTATCTTAAATATTATAGTTTAAGACGCCGAAATAATTGACTTTCAGCAATTTTCGAAAATTCAGAGATTTTAATGATAGTAAGACCTGCGCCATTATTTTAATCGTTCTTTACTGAAAAGTTTGAGGCTTCATATAAAGTAAAAATCCAAATTGCTGTTTTAAACTTTCAGTCTTGAGTTCGTTCAGATCGTTCAGAGAATATTGAGATTGATTGATTGACTTTTTCGTGTTTCCCGGCGCGTCAATACCTTTGGTTATTAGTCCCGTTAGTGTGCTGCATGTTTTTTTTCTCGGGAGATGGTGGTGATCTTCCCCCGCTGGATGGCGAGATCCGGCGCCGATCTACCATCGGCTAGTGGGGTTTCCCCCTAACCAGGACTCTCCCACCAGCAGGGCAGCGCCCCAGCCGGGACAAGCTCTAAGCTCCCAACCAGTCTCCCAGAATAAGTGGTAGTGTATTGCATGTTAGTGTGAGTGTGTAAGGGGAGAGGATAGGACAAGGAATAGGAAGGAAAGATCGCGCGCGGTCCGTTTGTTAGGGTACTGCTCCGGCATTCATCTGGTGTTGATCGGAGAAACCACGGAAAACTACCGATCAGAGCAGCCGGCGGCTAGGATTCTTCTCCAGACAGCGACTGAATTCGACCTAGCTGAAAAGCTAGTGTCGAAAATCCTGTCGCCGTCAGGACTCGAACCTGGGACCTCCCGGTCAGAGGCGCTGCAGTGACATCAGTTGATGCACTGAGCTACCGCTCCCGGTGGAATATTGAGACTTTCCAGGTACCTCAGAAGAATGAGTGAGTAGATAAAATGAAATAGAGGCAGATTTCGAAGTATTGGTACCCGGGAGACGAAAGTATGAGAGTAGAATGTTCTATTTACAAAGTGGACATTGGGTAGCCATGTTTGACATTGAAGTATTATATGCAAATATTGTGATGTAAGTATTAGGACTTAGACATTTTCAAGGCCGAAATAAACGATAAATATGGGACATTGATGATTCCAAGAACAAAATAAAAATACCTGGTACGGGGAAATTTATAGAATATAAATTTTTATTTTGAAAGAGTCTCCTAACGAAATACAATAAAATTGACAGCTAATGGTGACAGATTTTAGTAAAGGCGTTCGAGTCAAGATAACTATCACGAAATGTGTTACGGCCAATAACAAAATTACTTACAAAAATTTGGTAAACAAACGGAATCGAATGTGACATGTTGCATCATAGCCATTATTTTGGCCAGAAGATATTTAGTCGCCGCCGTCACGAGCTCTAGTAAAGCTAGCAGGTCATTAATTAATTAGACTGTTGGTGATGTAGATACCTTATGAATTCAAAGTAAATAAACTGAGGTTGTCTGGTATCAATTATCTATTTGTGCTGAAGATCTTTTCGATCGCGTAGTGATCATCGTCAGAGCTGGAAATTACATTAATAGATATAAATTATACAATAAACCAAATTATCCACAAATTAATATATACAAAAGAAGTATGCAGATGCGTAAGCAAACTGGATTGGTCGTACCTTGTAGCTGCTGGGTGGAAAACGAAGTTATGCGTTTTTTTAGAATAGTTGCTCGCTTAAGAAGGCAGGGCGGCGGTTGGACAAGTGTGGGGACGGGGCAGGGGAGGGCGCGGCCGAAGGGTCGAGAGACGCGGCTGCTGGGCCTGGCGTGAGGAGGGCGCGGGCAGACGGAGGCGGGTGGAGTTAGGGGTGTACACACTGTGCTAATTTTAGCAGAGGTGACGAAAGTTCAGGGATTTGCTGGTTAAGACTAGTATTATTCTGTTTTTTTAGGTTGTTGTGAATGTGAAGGGATTCTAATTTTATTCTGTGCTAGTACCTATTTTCAATTTCTAGGATATGGAAATTAAGGTGTCAAATGTGTGATTGTTTTGATATAAGTGATCAGCGAAGTGTGAAACTGTGGTGATGTGGTTTTTCCATGCTTGTTCATGTTCTTTGATCCTTTTTTGTGTACTTACGCCCGGTTTGTCCTATGTATATGGCATTGCAGTTGTTGCAAGTGAGGGCATTGACTCCGCATAAAGAGGTAGGAGGAATTGGATCTTTAGTGTTGGATAGAGTTTTTGTAATGTGTGAGTATTGTGGAATGTAGCTTTGAGTCCGAATTTATTGAGTGTGGTTGCTATTTTGCACCGACCTACCGTCACTAACGGGGTTTTCCCCAACCAGGTATCTCCCACCAGCGGCGCACTGCCCCAGCCGGGACATGTTCTATCTCCCCGACCGGTCTCCCGGCATGTGTGGTAGTGTAGTGCATGTTAGTGTGTGTGTAAGGGGTGAATAGGACAAGGAAGAGGAAGCAAAGATCGCGCGCTGTCCGTGGCCCGCTTGTTAGGGTACTGCTCCGGCATTCGCCTGGTGCTGATCGGAAAAAACCGAAAATCTACCGATCAGAGCTGTCTGCCGCTACAATTGTCCTCCAGACAGCGACTGAATTCGATCTAGCTGAAAAGCTATATATGTTCAGAATTGCATACCCTCTTATTGGTTTGCGGGCAAATTGTGTTAATAATTACAGGATATTTTAAAAAACTTTAAAGTATGAATTTTGTAGAAAATCGTCTGAACGGTTTAGGTGATAGGGCAGAAGTTTTGCCATTATACTATTTTTCGGTGTCAATGAGGCACAAATCGTGAATTCTCACTACAGAGTGTATTAGAGGAAGTAATTTTCCACATGATGGAATACGTTTTAACCAATATTTCGATACCAAGGCCACACTGGAAATTTTTCTGCTGAAAAATTGGCGAGATTTTTCCACAGTATTACAAAACGTGTTTACTTCATACATAGTAAACCGAGAAACTAAAACGTGGGCATAAAATAAATCAAATAATTACACAATAAGTTATTAAAAATAGGTACACATACCGTAAATGATTATTATCATATTCTGATACTTGCAAAAATTATAACGCATTCGCATATGGCCCTTCTATTTAGAGTACATGATTTTCCCGTGATGGTTTACTTCCCTTTCGTTGAATGTTGACTGCAATTTCGGCGTTGAGCACGTCTTGATCCAATACATGGTGACCAACAGTCCAACACACGAAATACATTTTCGAACATTTTCAAATCAATAAAATTTTGTCAAACAATATTGTCTATCGTCTCATTTGTAATTTCTATAATTTTCACTTTTTTCTAGTCGACCCACTTTCGATTCCAATACTTCAACTTTCGCCCCTGCGTTGCTGATCCTCCCGACGCGACCGCTACCAACCAAGTATCTTTCTGATTTGCCTCCTTCCATTTACCTCGGCACGCAAAACCGCAACAAAACTATTGCTGTCATCTTCATTCTTCCCACCTGCCTTTGGCTTAGCCTTGAGTAACCTTTCAATTGTTCCATCTCATCATACGCACATCATTCCTATACATGATTATTATTGCTTTCGCTGCGTTCGTCTCTCTTATTGCCTACAAATCATTACACAAAGTTTCCTATTTGTCTGGTAATTTCTCCGTTATTTAGATATTTTGTTTTTCATTTCGATTTTCTGAATTCTTGTATTTATTAACGCAATCTTTTCATTATGACATATCAGAATTTTATAGGATTTGATATGCGGAATTGTCAGATTCTAGTACTTTGCGTGGAAATTATCACTTGGAGAGCTTAAACACAAATTTCATTCACTCGTCTTTAAGCGTCTATTCCAAACAGGAAAGGAAATGTATCCTGTTTATGGATTTATGAACCTAAAAATTAAAATAACTAATGATGTAATAATTGCACACATGTTCACATATCAGTTCTTTTGAGAATAATTTAAACCAATAAAAATTGAAGTAAGCTTCCAATCAGCCTATGCCTTCTCCTTATTCATGTGTTCATTCTTTTGTAATAGAACTGTTCACATAACATATTTTATAAAAGTGTGTCTGTCTGTCTCTCTCTTTCTCTGAGTAATTTATGTATAATATATGTATAATATAATATAATGTATAATATAATGTATGAAATATTGTATGTATTTTAATATTGTATATTTTCTGCCAATTTGTACCTGAAGATGGAGACACATTCGATTTCCGAAACGTTGTAAAATGGAATAAAAAATTACAATTGGTTTATAAAAAAAGTTATGTTAGTGCCTCAAGAAAAGCGGTTATCTTAAAATTAAACTTGGAAACTTTATTAATACAACATAAAACAACGTGTCAAAAGGAAGTAGTTATTCGAAAATTATTATTCTGATGAGGCAAATTATTGAGCGGGGTAAGCTGAAGGATCCATTCTTTTCTAAACCCGTTTCCCGAAAGTTGATATTTTTATTACTAAATGTTTATTTTTACTTTATCATTTACGTACGTACAAGTATATACAGATTTATATTCGTAGTATAGAGAAAAGTATGCAATGCTGCGGAAAAAACGCCAATTTTTCGTCGGAAAAACACGTATTGCGGAGCCCCGGTACAGAAAAATTGTAAAAATCCTGTTCTAATATGTAGTAAATTTCTCTCTCTAACACTTCATGTAGTCAGATTTCACGAATAGTAATCTCTTGATATCGATTTTTTTTCAAAACATCCGTTCGTCTGGCGGTGAGTCGGTTCCGTGTCTGAACACCACTAACGCCTGAACCATTCATAGAATTTTTTTTTCAGAGTGTATATTCCCCGGTCGATCCGCATCCACTCGATGCTTTGCGATCGATTTACGAGGCAAAATAATCATTACATTCTCATAGATTTCCAGTGGTTCCATCTCGCCAATATAAGCGTTTACCGTGGGGACTTTCCTGCGTAGTTGTGCACTAATGTCTACACTAATACTTCAATGACCAAAAGAAAAAATAGTTTTGTTTAATTGAAACAAACATTCTCTGGCAATATCTCTGGAAACAAGTTCGTAACTGTACAGATCACAAAAGTCATCAGTTACTCACTTTAATTTAAGTTTCGTAAGATCCTTAGAATGAATTCATAAGCTAAAAGGAATGTAGCTGGGTAAAATGTTTCAAAACACTTTTCTTTCTCTGGAGAATTCTTCAGAGCTTTTTGTCTGACTCAATTGGTGGCTTTTACATTGCATGAAGGGTACTTATCCTTGTAAGTGCCGTTTTGTTTTAAGAGACAACGATTAGAGACTCTTCGAAGAAAGAAGAAAGACTCTTTAAAGAAAAAAGCATACGAGTAAGTGTTATGAGAAAGTATCACGGACAAGTGAAGAGTAGCTAGGGCTATATTGTCATTATTTCAGCGTAATACAAAATAAATATGCTATTGTAATTGGTGGAAGAACTGAAAAAGGTGAGTATGTGTGTGTTTTAGTATGTATCTATATATTTAAAAAAATAAGGTTTTCTGCCATGGCTTCTACTGAACCGATTGTTGTATTTTTTCTTTTAAATGATAGAATATGTGTTATCATATATTGTTTGTGTTGATTCACCAACATTTACGGTGTAAATTAATTAATTAAATCATTCTTTAATAGTACGCTTATCAATAGTCAATTGTTTTCTTTCAAAGGGTGGCAGTTTCAAAATCGATATACATGAGTCCATAGATGTGAGTCCATGCTGCTTGATGTTTTGTTTTGATTGTTGAGAATTGTTTACAATTCGTCAAGGTTTTGTTTCAGTGTAATAATTGCATTGTGGTGTTGACAGTTTGCATCTATTTGCTTCTGTGGTGTATTTTGTAGAAAACATTCGCACAGTGGGTTTTGCTCGGTTGTACTTTAATGAAGTTGTTTACAGGTTATGTCGAATTCCGAATCTTTGTCCACGCGCCCCAAAAGACGCAAACATACATTAACTGGACGCAGGGAAAGAGAAAGTCAGCGTAGGTGTCGTGATAGTGAGGTCATTTCCTTTTCTATTGGGTCATTGTCTATGAAATGTCAGTTTTGTTCTGCTTTGTACTTTCCATGTGAGATAAATTCTGCAAACGATTTACCCTGTGTTGCTTAAATGGGAAAATAAGTATACCTTCGAGCAATGTGCCAGAAGAAATCAAACAGTTGTTTATAGGAGATGATGACACATCAAAAAACTTTAGAAATAATATCCTTCAGTATAATAGTGCTATATCTTTAGTGCCGATATTGCATTGTCACCTGGTCCTGGGCCATACGTGTTCAAAATTTTGGGAACTCATCACAGAATATCTTCGTTATACCCTCTAGATCCAAAAAATGCAATATATTGTGGACATTAGTCTGGGTACAGTATTTTACATTTATTTCAGATCTCACCGTCATATTTTGACGGGTTCTCACTAGTATTTTATTATTTAACCTAGCATAACAATGTTCTTATTAAATATTTTGTAAACTATTTACATATTCCAGACTCAGCGTAATAAAAAGCAATTTAACACACTGCAATATCCCCAAAAATATCCGTATTCCGAAAATGTTGTAATTTCTAAAATGCAAGTGATCTCTAAACATCAGGTCCTTGCATACGAAATGTACGTTTTCGAGATGTCTTAAGTGCATCATTTTCAAATTCTGCCATATTTTGCTCGAGTCTCTCATGTGTACAGTGGCATATTGTAAGCAAAGACGAAGTTGTTACGGTTAAGACAGCTTCAATGGGTTCTTCTAGTTTCTTTTATGAAGTTAGTGACTGCAGCACGAAAGGAAGAACTAGTGGTGCTAAGAATGACACAGACTTTCTCGTAGAAAAGTTGTCTAATTTCCTTGGTGTGGACTGAATTTACGGTCTTGCCCCATCCTCAAGCCAGCTATCATCTATTTCTGTACAAAGTACATTTTCAAATTTTGCAACTTTTCGTATTCCTAATAGTAGAACAGAAATATTATTTTAATAATATTAAAGAAGAGTAAAACCTTGTCCTAAATAGCAATTTTTATTGAAAAAGTTATATCAGTTTTTAGAAAAATGGTGTTTGAGGGTTACTGTAAATGAAAAATTTGAAGCTAGATTCACTAAAAATTTTGAGTTTTCGAAAAACTTCGCTTAAAGTGATTTTAAAGCACCTGAACGTACAAATTCAAGTGTTTATTAATGTCTGAAGATGTGCATATTAACTGCGTGAGAGATGTTTAAAAAATACATTTGTGTTATTTTTGAAAAAACAAAAGTATACATCTAAATAGACATATTTAACAGTGCAATGGTCATTATCTCTTGGAGATGTTTGGAGAAAAAAATTGGAGCCGTTTTTGAGAAAATGACATTGAATTGTTCTCAAAATGAGGAAATTTGAGCTCATTTTCACAGAGAACCAGAAACTTTGAGTTATCCAGGAATTTTATATGAAATAATTTAAAGCACATGGACTCAAATATAATGTAGACAAATTGCCTGTAATATTTATATAAACAACGTGGGGGCCAAGTAAAACAAATCTTTTTTTGTAATTTTTGAAAACATAAAAGAATAGAGCTATATTCTAATAACAAATAAATATAATCAACAATAGACATGTCTAACATTGTTAATCTCATTAGATTAGATTTTAGCCTTATTATTCGAGTATATAAAATTATTTGACACTTTTTCGTAAAAATACACTTAACGTACAGACAAGTGCCTTACATTCTGAAATATGAAAAGAATCTACAAAAATAATTTAAACACTTTTTTAATTTCACAATATTTTCGACTGCAATGAATGAATTCGAGTGTTTTGAGTAACGGTTACTTCACGAGACCGCGAGGAAGATAAAAATGATTGAAATAACTTTCTGAACCTGAAGTAGTGGAGTTCAATGTCTTCCGAACCAGGTTTGATAAGTCAGAATTCCGAACGCACACTTTGAAGTTTGCCATTATGGCCAGGTTTTTGGTCCGATTGAACCAGTATGCGTCGGTGCAACTAGCGGTTCACTTAAGAAATTGCCATTTTGTAGAATAACGGTTTGTTCCTGAAATGTGTCATTTATTTCGCGACCAAAGAAATCTACATGCCAAAAGAAGAGTTTAATATGTATACCAGCTGCCTTAAGAATATTATATCAAGAGCAGAAAAAATCATTGTATTTTTAAAATATTTTTCTCAGTTGACTAAAAAATGATGAGTCGATTTACTGGTTTATCACCGATATTAGGCGTTTCTGAAACCACATCCTTCTTTGCTTTCTTGAAGACAAAATAAAAGTTTGGTTCAGAGTAATGACGACTGGTAAAGACGAATAGTTCATAATTACTGTCTCCTGTAATATTTTAAACCGGAGTACATTATCCTGTAATCATGTGATATGTACTGCCATTCGTGTAATAGAGTGTAGACTTTCATGCATTTTCAACAAATGTTCAGTATTTTGTAATGTGACCCTACGAATTCACAAATTGATAAATTATTTTCTTTTGATCAAGACGACATGGTTTCATATTTGTTACTGTATTTGAAAACGACGTTTCACTTCATTAGTAATGAAAATAAGCTCAAAAAATCAGCCAAGTAAAAATGTCCTTTAGAAACTTTTCTTTGAAGAGAATTGTCTGTACTATCAAAGCCCTTTAACACATGAAAATTAATTAAAGAATGTCCGCAGTAAACGAACTTGAAATTAACGAACTTTTCAATAAAAGTAGTTTTGTTTAAGTGTCGACGCAACATGGTAAATCACCCTTTCACGTAATATATTAAAAAGAATTCCATGTATATACAAGGTTGTTGCAAATTATTGAAGCAATTTTACATATTCGCTGTGGCTATATTATTTGGTACACTGCTACAGATACGCACTTTACAGACATACAGAAACACTCGAAAAGTTTATTTTTCATATTACAATCGCTCCATATATGCCATATATCGATTCTGCAGATATCACATCGATAAAAATGTTCGTTCCACACTCGGTGCAATACGACCTTATCAATCTGTTCAAAAACACTGTTGATACGAGCTCGCAGTTCTGAAAGGTTTGTTGGTGGATAAGGATTAACCACTGAATCTTTCACATAATTCCACACAAAAAGTCGCATTGCGTGAGGTTGGGAGTGTGTGGAGGCCACGATAGGAATGGGTATCGTCCTCACCAAGAACTATTTGTTCTCTCAATCTTCTGTATAATAATTCACTAACAACGTGTTGGAAATGAAGTGGAATCACATCCTGTTGATGAAGTTGACACTGTCGTCTTAAGCAGTGTATTGTGCCAATTTTTCAGCATATCCACATACAAGTCCTGAAACGGTACTTTCTCAAAAGAAAAATAATCCATAAATATTAAACAGTAAGACTGCACTGAACACACGATATTTCAAATAAGCTGCACGATAGCGCGAGTATTTTCTGTCCTTCAGATTTGCACACTGTGTGCGTTCACTGTGCAGTTCACCAAAGAGATTGCTACATTACTGATGATGGTGTTTCGCACATAAACCCATCCTCTTCTATAAGCTGTAGCAATCCTGAAAATGAAAATCGTCTGACCCTATCATCGGATGTCAGGGATTGAGATAACTGCAGTTGTAAGGATTCTGATTTAATCGTTTTCGTAAGATCTTCTAAATGGTCGGCTGTGGAATGTTCGGCTCGCTGAATGCTATGTTCGTCAACTTTCATGGGTTACAAGTGATAATCATCCGTACGCGCTCAACTGTTTCTTCAGAACGCCGACTCGTTGATTTCTCCTTAAAGAGACATTCTCAAGCTATAAACTGCGTATACCATCGCCGAATAGAATTGGCAGTACATGGGTCTTTCTTTTAATTCTTCCTGAAATGTCATTGCACTCTTACGACAGATTTATGTGAATGAAACTCAAGCACAACTTAAGCTATCTTGCCGCATGTCGCCATCTTGTCTAACTGTCTACTCCTACGCTCTTGTAGCAGAAATCTGAAGCGTGGTTGCAAGAGACCAAATCTTTTGAGTTTTTAATATGACTCACAAGTTTTTTGGCAATGTGTCAAATAATGGAGCTAGATGTATTTATGAAATCGTTCCAATCATTTATAAGAACTCCGTATATAATTATGTATATATGTAATATGTACCATAAAATTTTGAAACTAGAAGTGATTGCTTCAAACGTCGGTACTAATATTTTTGAGCAACGGAGAATCAAAACAGAGTTGATATTTAGAATATAATTCCCCAAGTTTAACAAAATTTGGTTTTAACCCTTCGACTCTCTTTTTACATTACTTACATGGACTGTTTGGTGTCAGATTTGACCCCACACGTTTTACTCGACAGTTTATCTGTATTTCATGCACATATGCTTTTTGGAATTATTAATTAACAAAATAATGCTATTATTTGCTTAATTTAGTATATCGTTCTAAAAACAAAGAAAAATATTTCCAGAAAAATATTCTAGAATATCCTCATAACTATTTATAGGTGTCTTCCAAAGCAGCAAGAGAATGGCTGATACAAAGCTACTAACTCGTAATAGAAAAAATACGTCTGTTTTCATTAAGAAACAACATTGTAAAACGGAATTGACATATTTTTACAATTTTTCTTGTAATTTAGACGAGTAATGTGGAACCTATTTCGGTACATTTGTCACCCCTCCCCATAAAAACCAAATTAAGTTAAACCGAGAAAACTTAAAAAAACTGAAAAGTGTTTCTTTTAAAATTGGGCAAAATAGAATATCTAAAAGGTTCATGTGAATAATTTTCTCTGTGTTGCAAAACATTATTTGCGCCTGGGGTCAAAAAAGATCCCAGAGTTTAAGTCAAAGGAACCCGTAGTACACGTGTGTATTAAAGGGTTGCGTTGCAGCAATGACGACAGGGGCTGGTCGCGTCGCCATTGCATAGGGCCGTGTGAGGGGAAACGAGGCGGGGGGTGGGGTGGGGGGTGGAAGTCAATCGAGTGATTATTTCGAGATTCCAAGTGCACCAAATCTTACTAGTCCCGTAAATGTAGAACATTTTTTATCAAGTCATGTGGTGTGTTCTTCCAACGCTAGATGGTGAGATTTTCCCCACCCAGGTATCTCCCAGAAGCGTGGCACCGCTAAGCTCCCCGCTGGCCTCCCGTCATGTGTGGTAGTATATATAAAAAGTTTACGTGTGTGTAAGTTCGGGGTAAGAATGGAATAAGTGGATCGCTCGGGTTCCGTGGCCCGTTTTTAGGGTACAGCACCATCAACTCACTTAGTGGTTATCGAAGGAACCACGGAAAACTACCAATCAGAGCAGACGGTTGCTCGAATTATCCTCCAGGCATTGGCTGAATTCGACTCACCATCTAGCTAGTGTCGAACATTCTGCAACTGTCGGGATTTGAAGCGAGCAGTTCAATAACTGGGAGGATGGGGATGGTCAGGCGGAGAGGGTTGAACGGAGCAGTGAGGGCGAGGCATGACAGAAAGAGAAGGCCGGGGTGGACTGGTGGGTTTGAGCAGAGTGTGGTGAGGTTAAAGTGCCCGTGGCGGAGTGAGGCGGGGTGAGACGGAAGAATAATTAGAATGATTTTTATTTCATTTTACAGATTGAATTCTCTCCTTTTCCCTGTTGTATGGAGTATTGTGGTATTTGAATACCTTCCAAGACCCTTCATTCTGTTTAAACGGATTTGATTCATTTTGGAGAGTAACTGAGGAAGTTATAATTATTCCGTTGCTAGCCTTGTTTTATATATTTTAATCTTTCCTTGTTCGTTTATTCCTTGACTTATGCATTTTTTATTTACATATTTTTATTAATTTTTATTATACATTTATTTCATAATTATTTCTTTCTTTAATGATTCACGCCGACCTGGATGGCCGAAGTGGTTAAGAGCGTGTCCCGCCTTGAGAGTAGTTGTCTTTTGTCTCTCATGCATGTGTTGTTGCAGAGGGCCTCGCGTTCTGCTGACCCCGGAAGCCCGCAAGTGAGTTGGTGTCTACTGTATAGTCGAATATGTGTCCTATGGGCGTAACCAAATGTCGGCCGTAAAGCGTAACCGATTGTCTGCTGATATTCATTTATTAATTCATTCATTTAATTCAAACATAATTTATTCAAAAAATTAAAAAAAAATATTTATTTTCAGTGTACGCCCACACTGTCTAGTCGTGCATGTGACTCATTTTGACGCGTAAGTGACTAAACCCGCTGTCTCTCGTGTGTTGATATCTAGTGGATAATCGAATATTCGTCCAATCGGGACGTAAAGGTGGAATCCGGCTGTCGACTGGATAAAAAAAGCTCTGGAGAAAAAAAATGATTTCATTTATTCATTTTCAGTGTACATCCCGATCGTGCACGTGGTCGTTTTGCCGTGCAATGGCCGGGAGAGCGAGTTGCGCCCTGGTCCTGCTCGTGACCCGGCTGCTGTGCGCGCAAGTGCACGAGGCGCTAGCGCAGGCTCATCTGCACCCTCTGACTGCGCAGCTGCGCGAGGAGTCTGCGCGCGGCCCACCCGACGGCGCGTGGACGCAGTGGCTGCTGGCCAACGCCAGGCACCTCATGGTAGATTACTTTTTGCGCGCAGAGTATGGATGGCGAAGTCAAATTTTTTCGAATTGTGTGTTGTTGTTATGCTTCCCACGCGGGTTCTGGAAAGCCCAACCTTAGTCTGGAAGTTCCGTGATTTGTAACTCCCTTGTTAACTTGGTCCGCTCGAACCCGCCGTCCGACCATGCCGTCCTATAAAAAATACGTTTTTACGAAAGCAAGGTAAAACGTGAAATAAATTTCATAGTTTTTTAGATGTAGGCAAAAACAGAATTTTTTTTTTCATTCTTTTGTTGTAACTATAGTTCCAACGGATACGTTTTGTGGCATAATTCAGATTGAGAAGAAATAAAAGAGGTCATCTTCGTCAACATATTGTGTTGGCAAAGACGGCCTCTTTTATTTCTTCTCATAAGAACGTCAACAACACCACATCAGCATTCCCACAATAATTCAGATTCTTATCACCCCAAATATCATAAAGAAACAAAAACTCAAAACAACACCAAAATATGCTTTACAACAGTATTTTTGAGGACTTAATGACTGGAGCATACACGTGTTAGAGGAAGTAATATACAGTAAGAAGAGTTTTTTCACTTTTTCGTTACCCGGGCCCGGCAGAGTTTTTCTTCCGAAAATTTGTTTCCAGGTGCACGATTTCAAAATGATCTTTTTTTACGAAGGTCCAAAAAGTAAAAATATTTGTATACTAGAAGTAATGTTCACTTATAATTAAATTTATAGTTTTGCGCTCCCATATCTTTTCAATAAATTACTACATGTATGAACATTTTAATGAAAATAATACTATATTATGTATAGTGATTTGCTCTATTGCATACGCACATGTTTTGAAAACGAGAGACGTTACGAGCAGGTTCAAATTTGTGCAAATGCAATAAAGCAACATTATAAAAGAGCTGCAGACACACTGTTTTGAACAGCATTATAAATTTATAAAAGAACTAAAATTAATTTTATTTTTTACTGACATTTTATAGAAAGTTACTGTAAATATAAATTATTAAAATTAGTTAAAAGCAAAAGATTGCGACGGCCAAAGACTCGGACTTTTTATCGCCACTTGATCATTAAAACCCTAACAACGGCCTTGATGCTTAAATAATTAAAAACAATTGCAACAATATTTTCCAATTGGCAACATATGTTGGTTTCTCTGGCGTCACGTAGGCGGGCAGTGCGGACGGTAGTGCGGACGGGCAGTGATGGCGGGCAGTGATAGCGGGTAGTGATGGCGGGTAGTGAGGCGGGTAGTGATGGCGGGTAGTGATGGCGGGTAGTGATGGCGGGTAGTGATGGCGGGCAGTGAGGTGACGGCAGCAAGGACGGGCAGTGACGGGCAGCAAGGACGGGCAGCAAGAACGGGCAGCAAGGACGGGCAGCGAGGACGGGCAGCGAGGACGGGCAGCGAGGACGGGGCGTGCGGTGAGGGCGTGTTAGTTGACGGGCAGTGAGGACGGCAAGTGAGAGAGCACGCAGGAGAGCAGGGGGTGAGGGCGGGGCAGTGAGGGCAGGTGGTGAGGGCGGAGCAGTGAGGACGAGCAGTGAGGGTTATTTAGTGCTGACCACCGAATCCGCAATGAGGGCGGGCTGTGAGGGCGGGCTGTGAGGGCGGGCTGTGCTATCGGGCAGTGATATCGGGCAGTGAGGTCGGGCAGTGACAGCGAGCAGAAAGGACGGGCGTGACTGCTGGTGAGAGGACGGGCAGGGAGGACGTGTGGGGGAGAACGAGGGAGATCTGGTAGTATCATAGAAGGCCCTTGTAAGAAAGACGCCTTGCTACGGAAACGGTCAATTATAATGCTGGTTTACAAAAAATATCATTTTGCAAGCCTAGTTTGAGCAAAATAAATGCCCAAACGTGAGAGATTTACTCATCACTCCCACGCACATACTGTGTTTTTTGACCAGGTGAGCCTGCCAAAGCCGCTTCGAGGGCCTCCGTCAGCATTTGTTCAGCGTTTGCTGTCAGCACTACACCAGCGAGCGGAGGTCCCCATGTGTGTCGTCTCCACACCGCGACATTTGGACCAACGCCCTCGATCCATGGACGCCCACTTGATACTGCTGGATGATGACACATATTTGGCTGATTTTCTTTTCATCTTAAAAAAAGATTCTGAATCTTATCGTCCTGGTCATTTTCACGCACTGTCTCACGTCATGTTTATTTTTTTGCACGAATATATCTGTCCCGATGATGAAGGCCATTGGCACACAGTATTACGTTTCGCTTCATGGGAGCTCTCCATTTTCAAAGCAGTTTGGATGAAGAAAAATCTAGGAATGTGTGCCCGGATTTATCCTTATGATCTGCTTTACTTTTATGACTCGTTTACGACTGACAGTTCTCTTTTAGCAGGTTTAATGCATGTACCAAATACCGTGAACGGAGTGGAAAACCTTATTCGATTTCACAGTCAGAAACTTGATGGACGCGGTTACCAGTATGTGAATGTGTTTCATCGAAATGAAACACAGAGTTTATTTCAATATCAGTTTAATGGAAGAAAATATAAAGGACTTGCGCTTTATTTATTGGAGTATTTTACGAGGAAACACAATTTAACTTTGAGTTGGTTAGATGTGTCGCAATTTGGTGCAAAATATCCAGGATCTGCTTGTTCGACAATGATGGAATTTCTATCCATTGGATATGCTCATCTCGCTCCTTTAGAATGCTCACTGAGTTCAGAGTATTTGCCATTAGTGGAGCCTGTTAATCCCACGTATATTTACAAGTTAAAGGTGATCGTCCCAAAAGGACAACTAATACCGCCACTATCTCTATTGGGGTATTGTTTCGAGAGGGCAGTCTGGGTGTACACAGTTGCAACCATCACTGTTACAACTTTCGCTTGGTTCATTCTGAACACTCGCAGAGGCATTTTCACAGCTGCCAGCGACGTAGTGATAATATTCTCTTCTGCTTCTTGGTTAAATCTTAAGAAAGTTAGTTCTTTGTCGCAGCGCCTTCTCGTTGCCGTTTGCCTTTTGACGGCTAATGTTGTTCTTGTTACAGCTTTTCAAAGTACTCTCGTGAGTTTGCTGACTAGTGGCATTCGCTATCACCCTATAGATACCCTTGAGAAGTTAGTGCATTCAAATATGCGCGTACAAATGGATATGAAATATGTCAAAACGCTTTTCGGGGGCAACGAGATGGATGCTCCTATCAAATGTGTCGCATCTCGTATTACTCCGAAACTGAACTTCGAAGTAATGAATGAAATAATGAATTTAGTTTCTACAAGGAAAACTGCTGTAATACTCTCCTTGAGACACACATCTTCGGCTCAGAGTGCTGTGCCTTGGCTTTATGAAACTGTTCACATAATTCATGAATCTCTGACAATAATGGCTTTATCATACACTCACAGATCAAATTCTGTTTTTAAGACACCTTTTAAGGCAATGGTCGATTCTCTACTTGAGGCAGGCATTATAGTCGCACTGGAACAAGAGTTGAATAATTTTGTAAGTGTTGCTATGATTCGTAATCCTCAGAGCGAGGAATTTCATCTTCTAGAAACACTAAATAAAGAATCAGGAAGACTTATTTTGGTCAAATCTGTTTCATTAAAGGATGCCGCTTTAGCGTTTTTAGTACTTTTTATTGGATTGTTTGTAAGCTTTTTAGTATTTGTAGCAGAAAGAATATTACAGAAATATTTGAACAGCAGATCACGAAACGTAATTACTAGATTTTAATTGTATAAAAAATAGATTGATTGGTCCTTAAACTAAAATACCAAAATCTAAATCACTGATCAGCTGACTAAATAATAGCTGAGAAAAGTAATGTAAGAATAAGGAATTTCTCTAAAGTACAAGTAGTGAAATACCTAAAATAAAACAAATAAATGTAAAATTATAGAAATAACAGCGCAAGTCACTCGAAATAATGTCAAAAGATCACAACGTAAATGCACGGTTGAAATGTTAGCGGAATCTCCGGAAGTCATTTTTTTATTGCAAATATAAATCAATAACAAGACACTATTCGTATTATTACGATATATATCGGGTAATTCTGGAAATGTTGACCACTACAATTGCCAACAGAAAAGAAAATGGAAATACCCTATTGCGACCCACCCCTCTGCCGGCTAGCTCAGAATGGGTTTTCAAGGTGGGCGCAAAATAAAAAAATACAATTAGAATAGCGGGGATCAGGGTCATGTGGGCCGTTGTGGATTGAATGCACTTACACAGAAACTCAAGTCGAATCACTTTCCACTTACTTAAGTATATTCTATTTAAATTGCTGTTACAGTAAATGAACATAAAACACTTTACATATACAAGAATTTTGTCTTGCTGAAAAAAAAGAAAACAACTTACACTCTTAATAATTAACTACACTGTTTCCTTTCTCTCATTTAAATCAATTTCAAAGAATACTTAAAACTTTGCCTAATCATTCCAGTCGTAAATTTCCTAGTTGCAACTTTACAATTAGCTAAGTTTTTCTTGAAAGAAAAGATTGATTCTATTTTTCACAGAATATCGGTATAAAGAACCTGTACTAATACTTTCTTTCCGAAACAAATTATTCCTTCTAATATCTACAAATTGTTCAAGTTGGCACGACCTTACTGTGTCTTCTCACGGCGTAGAGAAATCTGCGGCGTCGACTCTTCCAATCGCTCGATGTCCTTGTCCTTGCAGCTCGGTCGGGAGCAAAGCCGCCCCTCTGCAGAACCGCACGGTCGCCCCTTTCCAGTACCGTTGTTCAACTCACGATGTGGCCTCCGTCTCGTTTTCCGTTGATACTCTTTTCGTATTCTTTTATAGAATGTAACTAGCTTTTAATTCCATATTTAAAAGAATCTACAATACGACAACTGAGTCTATTGTATAAGAAGAATAAATATAAAAATAAAAAACTGCAAAGAAAAGAAATGAATGGCCTCGTTAGTTTCATGCTATTCACACTCCTCTCTCTTACAAAGATTTTAAATGCGTCACTTATACTTTCATCCTTTTCCTGATGAATTGTTTTAATGCATTGTAATATGATAATTACCTCCTCGAATGTCTTGAAGAGTTTTTATCGTAGATGCAGTCCTGAAGTCCGTAGCAGTACGAGGTGCCGCCTTCTCGTGATCGGTAGGTCCTCACTCTCCAGCTGTTACTTCAGAAAAGAAAGCTTTCTTTCTCCCGACTCTCGGT
This sequence comes from Teleogryllus occipitalis, assembly GCA_011170035.1. Taxonomy (NCBI): domain Eukaryota; kingdom Metazoa; phylum Arthropoda; class Insecta; order Orthoptera; family Gryllidae; genus Teleogryllus; species Teleogryllus occipitalis. Next base: position 13,584 of record BLKR01009474.1, on the reverse strand, counting down.
GTCGCATACTCTACCGAGACGCTCCCTTACGGATATAGTTCGTAGTTTCCATTTTCGGATTGTATTCATGCGCGTTGGCGCGCGTTCAAACAGCTTATCTTATTCTTGAATATTGATGTGCTCCGTTTTCCGAGACCTCGGCAAAACGGATGGTCACATAACCCCTTCTTTCGGAAAAAAGATTTTGTGGGATTTGATTTCATATGCCGAAAAAATCTTTTAACCAAACTTGATGCTCTTCCTTTCTTCTGTCTTGATTCTGGAATGTCGAGCTATCTTGTTTCTTCCTTCTTCTTCTTCTTCTTCTTCTTCTTCTTCTCCTTTCTTCTTCTTCTTCTTCCTTCTCCTTCTTTCTTCTTCTTCTTCTTCTTCTTTCTTCTTCTCCTTCTCTCTTGTTTTCTTTTTTACATGATTCTTGTCGGTTTGTTTGTCTATTGGTTTGTTTCATCATTTTGTTATTATTTAAGTGATCGTAAACTGTGGAAATTGTACTTTCCGATTGTAATCCCACTTTCATCTAGTGTGCTATCGCAGTAACGGAAGAAATATTGCAATGTGCATGGCGAAATTAGGAATAAATCTGGCGTAATAATTGACGCAACCTAACAAACTCTTAAGCTGTTTCGTGTTTTTAGGCGGTGCAATCTTATCTATTTCTTGCATTTTCTCCAAGTTCATCTTGACTCCGTTGACTGTCAAATCATACCCCAGGAATTTAACTTGTTTAGTGCAAAAATTACTTTTTTCCAAATTCAACTGTAAATTATTTTCAATGAGACGTTTCAGCAAAATATCTAGCTTAGTCATGTGTTCTTCAAATGTCTTAGAATACACAAGCACGTCATCAATATAGATAAAAGCATCGCTAGACATCTCTCTGTCAATGATATTGTCTAAACATTGCACAAGAGCAGATGCACTGTTCTTGAGTCCAAATGGCATTCTTTTGAAAACATACGAAATTCCCCGGTGAATAAATCCTGCATATTGTCTACATTCAGGTGCTATCGCTATTTGCCAGTAAGATGCAGTGAAGTCGGTTGAACTCAACCACTTGATGCCGGATAATTGATTAGTTAAATCCTCTACACGCAACGGTCTGTCTCTGTACGGTAGGGTAACTTGATTCAATCGTCTTGCATCTAAACACAACCTTATCTTCCCATTACTCTTTTCTACGAGCACTATCGGACTTAGATAAGAGGTTTTGGACTTCATGATAATATCATCTTTAACCATTGTAGCAATGAGCTTATCCACCTCCTCCTTATGTTTTTCTGGAATGACATATTGGTAACCCGTGAATGGCGTTTTATCTGTTAGTTCTATTTCGAATTGAAAATCTTTTACTGGATTCTTGTTTTTGCAAAACACCTTCTGATTCCTAAGTAATACTTCAATTAATTGTTTCTTCTGATTTTCATTAAGATTAGAATTTCCTTGCACATGCGAACGAATTTTCAGCTTCACATCTTCTTCCTCCAAACAATTCGCCTCCCAATAATTCCATGTGAACGAATCAAATTCGAGATCCTGTTGATTATTCGGTTTTAACGTCATGGTATTTTTTTCTAAGTTGATAACAACCCCGTATTGTTTCATGAAATCGATTCCCAGTATGAGCGGATATAAAAGTTCCGGCGCTACTAGGCACACAACTTGATACTTATTCTTGCCTATCTCTATATCCAAATAAACTTGTCTTGTTATTGGCTTTGATTTTTTCCGATTCGCACCTATCAGAAAAGACTTTACGAGCGGCAATGTAGGTACCTCCACTCCCTGGTTTTTCAATTCATTCAACAAACTTTCCGCTATGACGGAGGTCGCACAACCTGTATCCACTAGTACTGACGTATCAACACCCTCACATTTAACCTTAAGCTTCGGACACTGTCGCCTGGATCCGATCTGCTTTTGTTCTTCTTCGTTCCACGGTTCGTCATCAAATGAGATTAATTCGATCGATAATATCGCCACCTCTTCTTCCCTAGATTCTTCTATTAGGTTTGCGGCGGGATGGCGTGTCGAAACAAACCTTTCTAATTTTCCGACTCATGTCCGCGAGATGTACTGGGTTCAGTATTTCTGTTTTGGAAAACTCCTCTATCAATAGAATTTTTTCTATTCCTATCTTTAGACGGCGTCCTATCTTGTCTAGCATAGGTCTGTTCTTCTACGTGCTGTTTCGATTTGTAAGTTCCTCTTTTCTCTGATTTGCTTACATAATGTTGCTGCTGCCTGCTGTCTTGGCTTTCTACCGGCCCACTAACATTTGCCCTTGCTCTCTGTAACCTCTCATTGTACACGAAAGTCGCATCATACAATCCCAGCTGCGTTATTAACTTTTCCGTGGACATTGGCAAGAGATTCTTAAGCAAATTTTGTGTAGCTGACGGAAAATGACGTGTTAACAAACAGACAATTTCGTCATCCGGGATCGTCGGAGTACATAATTTGAAACAAGCTAACTTCTCCTCTGCATATTCTTGCATGGACATCGTACCTTTCTTCCACGTACCATACATTACATTAACTTTGAAATTAATTTGAGTTTCATTGTTCCAGTATCTTGAGTAAAATTTTTCTTTAAATTCTGTCATAGTTTTTGGTAATTCTCCTAAACTATCTGCCCATATTCGTGCATTACCCTGCATCATCTGATAGACTATGTGAGTTTTCTTATTGTCCGGAACATAATTTAAAGAAAAGAAATTATCCACCTGCCTCATAAATACGCATGGATTTTCATCTCCCGCTGCACTAAATTTAGGAGTACACGGTAATGAAAAATACGTGTGCGGAACGCTTCCTCCACTCGATGGTAAATTTTCAATTTGATTTTTCAATTTTACAACGTCATTCGTACATGCTGTAATTTGGTGTTGTAGAACCACATCTTGTTCCGAAAGAGCTTTTATTCCACTATCTAATTTACTAGCTTGAACCTTAACTTGTTCAGTAACTAATTTTTGAAACTTCTCTACACCTTGTTCTATCTCAGTCTGCCTGTCGGACACGGTGGTTATAAGATCTGATTGCATTTCGATCCTATTTTCAAATCCTTTCGTAACTTGATCAATCTTCTCTTCTAATTCATGACCCAGTTCCGTGAATTTTTCTTCTAACTTCTCGTGTTCCTGCCCTAATTCTTGTTGAATCTCATTCTTAAATTCGACCTTCCACTGTTCTGCTAATTCAGTGAATTGTATTTTTAAATTCTCTTCTAACTTCCTATTATTTTCTTCTAATTTTGTTTCTAAGGCATTCTTGTTCTCCTCTAATTTAGTTTCTAAAGCATTTATTGCCGAGTTATTCTCCTCTAATTTAGTTTCTAATGCATTCTTGTTCTCCTCTAATTTAGTTTCTAATGCATTTATTGCCGAGTTATTTTCTTCTAATTTTGTTTCTAAGTTAGTCCCTAATTTCTTTATATTTTCCTCTGTCTTTTCATTCTGCATTCCTAACCTCGTATCTAATTGCTGCATGAATTGTCCTATTAATCGTTGCATCATTAAATTTGCCCTGTCGAGGTTTCGTTGTTCCTCATCCGGATCTCGTGTTGGCGTTTGCTGTGATTCCGTCGGCGAGGTCATGCTAGTTTCTCCTGACGTTCCTTGTTCTACTTCTACCGTTTCTTTCGCGATCATGGTACTTGGAGCTTGTCCTCCCACTTCCCTATCGCTATCTGAATCCCCAGACGATCCTTCAACGGTAGTTAAATTCCTAGCCGCGTTATATTTATCTGCCATTTTGACTGTATTAACTGCCTAGAATCAATCAATCCTCTTTCCCAGACACAATACACTTTTTACAAATTATTACACACACAAATACCAAACACTATCTCGAACAGATAACACTTTCATATAATACCCTTTTTGAAAAACACTCCAGAAAAAACACACTTTTACACAACACCTTTTTTGTTCTCTGTAACCTGTTCAGCAATCTTAGTGAATTGTGATTCAATTGTACTAGAAATTTTGGTTCCACCAAATTTTGGTCTCAGTTTTTCTCAAATCGAGTTTTGGTAAATGCATCCAATAATCGAGCCCCGCTTATGGGCGCCAGTTGCGACCCACCCCTCGCCGGCTAGCTCAGAATGGGTTTTCAAGGTGGGCGCAAAATAAAAAAATACAATTAGAATAGCGGGGATCAGGGTCATGTGGGCCGTTGTGGATTGAATGCACTTACACAGAAACTCAAGTCGAATCACTTTCCACTTACTTAAGTATATTCTAATTAAATTGCTGTTACAGTAAATGAACATAAAACACTTTACATATACAAGAATTTTGTCTTGCTGAAAAAAAAGAAAACAACTTACACTCTTAATAATTAACTACACTGTTTCCTTTCTCTCATTTAAATCAATTTCAAAGAATACTTAAAACTTTGCCTAATCATTCCAGTCGTAAATTTCCTAGTTGCAACTTTACAATTAGCTAAGTTTTTCTTGAAAGAAAAGATTGATTCTATTTTTCACAGAATATCGGTATAAAGAACCTGTACTAATACTTTCTTTCCGAAACAAATTATTCCTTCTAATATCTACAAATTGTTCAAGTTGGCACGTGACCTTACTGTGTCTTCTCACGGCGTAGAGAAATCTGCGGCGTCGACTCTTCCAATCGCTCGATGTCCTTGTCCTTGCAGCTCGGTCGGGAGCAAAGCCGCCCCTCTGCAGAACCGAACGGTCGCCCCTTTCCAGTACCGCGTTGTTCAACTCACGATGTGGCCTCCGTCTCGTTTTCCGTTGATACTCTTTTCGTATTCTTTTATAGAATGTAACTAGCTTTTAATTCCATATTTAAAAGAATCTACAATACGACAACTGAGTCTATTGTATAAGAAGAATAAATATAAAAATAAAAAAAACTGCAAAGAAAAGAAATGAATGGCCCTCGTTAGTTTCATGCTATTCACACTCCTCTCTCTTACAAAGATTTTAAATGCGTCACTTATACTTTCATCCTTTTCCTGATGAATTGTTTTAATGCATTGTAATATGATAATTACCTCCTCGAATGTCTTGAAGAGTTTTTATCGTAGATGCAGTCCTGAAGTCCGTAGCAGTACGAGGTGCCGCCTTCTCGTGATCGGTAGGTCCTCACTCTCCAGCTGTTACTTCAGAAAAGAAAGCTTTCTTTCTCCCGACTCTCGGTGTCGCATACACTACCTAGACGCTCTCTTACGGATATAGTTCGTAGTTTCCATTTTCGGATTGTATTCATGCGCGTTGGCGCGCGTTCAAACAGCTTATCTTATTCTTGAATATTGATGTGCTCCGTTTTCCGAGACCTCGGCAAAACGGATGGTCACAATATATATTATATTCTTTTTAATGGAATGTGGTTGAGAAAGACAATCAGTCACACGGAGATACATCTTTAAATCAACATTTAGGCCCTATTTATTTCCGTAAATAACATTACTGTTATCAACATTAGGTTTTCGTTAAGAACGAGGTATGAAATTTACAATGCCGTGTTCTGTAAAGAGATATTCTTCCAAAAAGACTCCTTAATGCATTTAACCATCTTTAGCACATCAGATATTTTTCTTTGTACTTACTGCAAACAGCTAATAAATAAAGTTTTTAAGAAATCTCTTAAATTATATTCCCATTCTTCACTTTTATGATACCAAAATCCATTGTAACATATTGTGAATAAAACTGGAATAGAGAGACCGAAAATTTGTTTCACATCACTAGATATTCGATGAGACAAATATTTCACTGTCTTTCCAGAGTACAGAATCATCGAATGATCTATTCACCAAACAGGGTAGTCACTGTCTCATCTCAGAGCGTGAAGAGTTTGTTCTTGCTTCAATAAATATCAACCTACTCCTTTCAAATAAAAATAACAAAAAATATTTTAACCAAAGTTCAATGAGTATTTAACTCCTATCATTTTTCGTCTTAATCTCTCTGCATATTTTTTGGTGTTCCCAAAGATCGTCTTCCAAAACGCTACTGTTCTTATTATTTTCCAGGTAATCATATGATTCTATGCGCGGATACTCTATTGGGCAATCGCGTAATTTTAAATTTCTCTGGATACGCGACCAACGTTTCGTAGGACAAGATCAGAAATGCGGCTGCCAGCATATGCCACGTTGTGGACCCGACAATCCTCGATTACCTTCCAGAAAGGTAGGTAAGCAACCGAATGGCTTGCGGTTGTTACCGAAATGCGGATTTGCGTATTCGGTGGTTTGCGTATTCGGTGGTTTGCGGATACAGTGGTTTGCGAATTCGGTGGTATAACGGTCAGCGTACCGGACGGTTGTACCCGAAGGGTACAAGTTCAAACCCGATCGAAGCCGTGGATTTTTAAGGGCGAAAAAATCCTTCGTACACCTTCCTTCAGAGGGGAAGTAAATCCGGCTGTCCAATGTACTAGATTTACAGCATGTAAAAGATCCTCAAGCCTAAATGAGGCCTCCGAGCAAAATTGAGTTCCGCCTGTTTCGTCGTCCAAGATAATACCTCCTTTCTCCACTAGGTGGTGAAAGGAGCGTAGCGAAATTTGCGTGGTTAGACGGAAGAGCGGGCCTCATGGCCCGAGTCTCGCCACGTAAAATAAGGCATTAACTAAACTAAACCGAAAGCCATCGATCCGCGTAACACTCTTAACCCTTATGTGGGCGTGCGACGTTTAGAGTACGCCATTTCATTTGCTTTATAGAGCTATAAAATGTAAGTAAATAATTTAAAATGTATTTATTACACGAAAATATTTTATTCAATCATCCTCTCATTACAGAATATTTTTAACAGGGTAAACAAAAATGTAGGCAAATAGTTTTACGTGCTTAAATTTACAAGGTTCCCGCCTACCATAAAGTATCTTTTGCATGATGTGCTTATTCATATAAAAAAAGGTTTTCGTCTACAATTAATAAATGCAGGTAGTTCATTTCACGTTATTAGCCACTTTTGTTTGTGCGTATGGAATAATTTTCTTCAAAATATTTTTGTTTGTGTGTGTTCTAGAAATTTTTGTTCAAATTTTCTGTCATGATCGGACGTTTGTACACTTTTTGGTTCATTATCTGACGAGTCGTCGTCGATCTGTTCTTCCAAATGTGGTTCCATCCCAAACTTTGTCTCCAGAAGAGCGTTACTAATAATAGCCGTACTTTCCATTGTAAAATCGAAAAAAATTAAATAACTTACGTACCTAGGCGCACGGGGTACAGGCGTACAGAGTACGCCTAGATGCACGAGGAAAAGAAAAGAACTCGCACACAGCGTACCCAATACAAACAAAAGTACATACTGACTCACAACCGGCAGAGCAACAACTGGCGGTAGGGTAATAGGTGTCGAAAGTTCTGGCTTACCGAAATTTTAGAAAAGAAAAGCTCAGAAAAGTAGCGTGGTGTACTCAGTACGTCTCGCGCCCACTTAAGCTTCTCTTCAAAACACATGTACGAGTACATATACATTCTTCGAAGAAGTTGCAAAAAGTTTGTAATTAGAAAAGTTTTCACAAAATCATTTAAAGTTATATAAACATGTTTCAAATTGTTCAGACAATTGTCACCCGCCGGAGAATCGAAACTGGTTATCCTGGCTCACGATCAGTTGCTCGTAAACCAGGAAGCCCGGATTCGATTTTCGGATGGGCTGACTATTCTTTGAACATTGTTGAAATATATTTGACACCCGGTAACAAGGTCACATCATAAAATTATTTGCTGCATGGAATATATTTCCGTCATTGTCCCTCCAATAAGGTTGAAGGGTAGTAATTAATGAGTGAACAATATTATAAAATGATTAAAAATTTATTATTAGATGAAGATCGCTAGTTTTTTGAAGTATTGGTGCCGAATGCTGACGCCGAGTTGGAAGACGTCACTTCATTATGACGTCATATTCTAAGAGGAGAAAATTCAGAACGAACTAAAATCATCAATGCTAGGGTAAAGCTTCCCCTTCACCATATTCTGAAAATACCGAGGCTGATAAACAAAATATTAATTTTGCAAAACATAAAAAACGCAATAACTGAACACAATTTTAGAAGAAATTTTGATTATAATTTTTAACCATTGGAAAAATATACTTAAAATTGAACTTTTGAAAATAAAATCTTTAATTATTTATTTAATGTACAATAGACTACCATAGAGCCAACGTTATTGTTATAATAATAATAATAATAATAATAATAATAATAATAATAATAATAATCTATCTGAATTTTACCACCATTGATGACAGAATACAATCATGAATTTCATAAGTCTTCAAGGTAGTTTTGCCTATTCACTGAAAATGCAGATAACGATGTCTCGATGCGTTGGATTCGAGATGGGTCTCTATTTGCGGAGACTGAGGGATTTATCCATGCCATCCAAGATCTCGTGATTGCAACCAACAACTACAAAAAATTGTTTAGAAAAACAGACGTCCGAGATGCTTGTAGGGTATGCCATCAAGCACCAGAAAGAATAGACCACGTAATGAAGTCATGCGCAATTTTGCCAAACACAGAATACCTATGCCGGCACAATTTAAAAGCAAACATCATCCATCATAATCATTCAGTTAAATGTGGTCTAATATCACCTGACACCATATATCCATACTATATGTATAAAACCAAGCCGGTATTGGAAAACAAAAAAATACAAGCTGTACTATAACATCGAAATACACATGGACAAACCATTGCAGTTAATAGACGAGACAATGTAGTTCACGACTGTACAGATAAAAAGGCTTACTTCATTAATATCCAGCATCCATCAGGTCACAACATTGGTAAAACAGAAAGAGAAAAAGAATCACCAAACATACTCCCTCGGCCATAGATTACAGAGAAATATATTGTCTCAATTCTGTTGAACCATTTGTTATCACAGCAATGGTAAAAACCTGAAAAAGTATTTACAAAAATTACAGTTGAACCCCAATGCAATAATCCTTAAATCTCAAAAATCTTAGAAACATGTCGAATAGTTCGCACCGTGCTAAATTTATCATGAGATGTAACCAAGTATGTTGTCTGCGCCGACACACCTGAGAAAATGAAAGATTTCCGACACTTAAGTCAATAATACTAATATTAATAATAATAGTAATAATAATAGTAATAGTAATAATAATAGTGATAGTAATAATAATAGTAATAGTAATAATAATAGTAATAGTAGTAATAATAGTAATAGTAATAATAATAGTAATAGTAATAATAATAGTAATAGTAATAATAATAGTAATAATATATTTTTAATAGCGACGCTTGAGCCACAGGGCCTGCTCATCCGGCTAACCGCAGAAAGCGTTCGGGATTCCACTTCAACTCCCATACAGGAATGGACTCTAACCCGCATTATCTGCGTCGTGCGGCGCCCAACTTTCCTTGAGAGGCCGCCACGCTCTTGCCAGCCTCGACGCGACGTCCTCTGCGCAGGCGCCGGCGTGGCGCGGACCACGCGGAAGTGGCGCGCAGATACACGCGTTTCCTCCTCGGATAGCGCCGTACGCCTCCCTTTGGGGGGGAGTAAAGCCGGCTGTCCCATGTAATAGATTTACTGCATGTAAAAGATCCTCAAGCCTAAATGAAGCCTCTGAGCTACTTTCAACTTGCCCGTTTCGTCGCTCAAGTAATATCTTTATTCTCCCCTCTGAGGTGAAAGCAGCGTAACGAAATTAGCGGGGTCAGACGGAAGAGCAGGCCTCATGGCCTGAGTCTCGCCACGTAAAATAAGGCATTCATTCATTTAATATTCTCTCGCCCGATAGCCCCGTCTGGTAAATAGGGAGCTGAAGCCGTCAGCAATAAGAAGCTGAAGGAAATGTGTAACAGTTGCTGACGTTACGGAGACTTTTATGAATATTAATATTGGTTTAGGATAGATTCATAGTTCTCAACTAACAGAAAAACACACAGTTCCAACTCTACTGTCTACTGGATATAAAATGACGGGATCGGGTCGCCACGTGCCAAACGCCTTCGGACGGCGGAGGCGGCGTCTAGAGGCCCTACATATATCCTCGGATTTTTCTAACGTGGCGGCTGAGGGTAGTATCTCCAAGATGGAATTCGGCACCGCTTTTTAGTCATTCTCAATCCTACCGCAAGATGTCGCATGATCGCGCTCGCATCAAGCAGCGCTGCAAATCAAGCGACTCTAGCGGCAGGACTGAGAATGACTGAAAAAGTCGTACCGAATTCCATCTCGGGAGATAATACCCTCAGCCGCCACGTTAGAAAAACCCAAGTATAGAGTGTAGTGCAACCGGCGCCATTTAATATCCTCTCATCAGCAATAGCCCCGTCAGTCAGCAATCAGGAAGGAAAAGGAAGGAAAATTATAACAATTGGCGACGTTATGGAGATTTTCATTATCATTAATAATGGTTTGGTATAGATTCATGGTTCTCAACTCGCCGAATATCGCACAGTTCCGATTATAAAGATAACTGGATACAAAACGGCGGGATCGGTGGAGCAATCAAATGCACTGCTGTCTGTATCTAGAGACTCTAGCGGCTCCACTGCCGAGCACGTTGGGTGGAAACACGTAAAAATGCGGATAAAATAGTTATATTTGTTAGCAACCAGTAAAAGCAGCTCTTTTAGGGTATGCAAGGCCTGCTAAAAGGTCACGTTTTACCACTAGAGCTAAAACCGAGACGATGCTCACATGTTCAGATAAACTGTGAATGCAATAAAGAAAACAAGATACGTTCGTCTGAACAGCTACCCCCGATCTTAATGTAGCATGGTACCCAATCAACTGATTTGAATGCTTGAAGGGGAAGTCGCTAAGTCTAAAAATAATGTGCGACACGTATGGCAAAAGTTATTTTATTTTGCCAGTAGCAAAGATTGTGACACGAGGCTGATAGCTTGATTGATTGATTTTTTCGTGTTTCCGGGCGCGTCAATTGCTTCGGTCATTAGTCCCGTTAGTGGAGTGCATGTTTTTCTCGGGAGATGGTGGTGATTATCTCCTTGTTGGATGGCGAGATCTAGCACCGACCTACCGTCGGCTAGTGGGGTTTCCCCCTAAACACCGCCCCAGCTGGGAAAAGCTCTAAACTCCCGACCGGTCTCCCGGAATATGTGGTAGTGTAGTGCATGTTAGTGTAAATGAGAGTGTAAATGAGTGTGTAAGGGGAGAGGATAGGACAAGGAAGGAGAAGGACAGATCGCGCGCGGTCCGTTGCCCGTTTGGTAGGGTACTGCTCCGGCATTCACCTGGTGTTAATCGGAGAAACCACGGAAAACTACCGATCAGAGCAGCCGGCACGAGTTAGTGTCAAAACCCGGTCGAACCCTCTGACCTCCCGACCTGCGACGAACTTAAGGGTCGAGAAAGGATCGAAACTAGGCACACCATAGATTTGCTTTGGGGTAAAATAATACCGACCTTAAGGCCATCACTGAAACTGCGAACAAGACATTTACGAAGAAAAAATACTCAAGTGTCATTTCTCTACCACAAGTTCTTAGTTTCGGAAAAATCAGTCAAAGACTGAAACCAAAAAAAAAAAAAAAGACAAATTAAGTCCTGGGAGTCTCCTTGCCGCCTTCTTGGGCAAACTCTATTACTTTCAATTATCAACTGAAGTATACACCACTTTTTCGTGGAGACAATGTCTGGCAATAATAATCAGAAACGGAGATAAGGTAGGGGTCGGAATTAGTACCCTACATGTACATTTTGAGTTAATATTTATTAGCATCATTTTACTTCTAATTGAGAAAATATGACATTATTAAATCTTTTTGGCCAAACTCCCATTATGCGGGAGCATATTATTCTCATTGTATGCCACCATTGCACACATACAAAACTGGAGGAAGAACCCAGCACTGATTAACATGTATCTCTGATGGTGTTTTCATTGGATGCGAAAAACATCCTGGGTGGGAAAACTTCCTGGTAAACCACAGTTACGCCAACTGTGGGATCTGGTAAGATAAATTCTATCAGAAAGTATAGATCAAATGAAGTTTGCAGCTGTTTAAAAAAAGGCTGACGGTTTTGTATTTTCGACCCTAACTAAATAGACGAGTTGAAACCGGCGAGGGGATCTAATAGGGTGCCGGCTAACACAAACCCTTCCCCGGCTGAGGCGGTGCCCCGCTCCAAGAGATGTCTAGTTACGGAAAACCCCGCGAGCGGACGTGACGGTCATAGCCGAATCTCGCCATCCAGCGAGAAAGGATCCCCGTCACTGACCATGGTAAAACATGCATTACGCTTATGGGACAAACGACCTTAGCTGTTGACGCACCTGAATTCACTAACCGATCGATCAATTTGATTGGTAACTCGCTGGAGGAGATACCAGGAAAGGGAAACCAAAGCTGCCGTTTGGGTCCGCCGTCTTCCGTAATGGACCTTCACTATACTAACGGGAATAATGCCCATAGGGTTTACGTGACCGAAAACATCAAACAATTAATTAATCATAAAATCAGAATGCAACACTTACGAGAGTAATGACTTAGTAATTCGCGTGCCCGGGATGAAACGTCTCCGAGTCATTCCTCCCTGGTAATTCAGTTTCAGTTTAAAGAGGAGTGGTGCTCATTGAATAAATTTGTCCCCATTTGTGCGTCTTTCGTCCACCGCGCGCTAGCAACTCCCTCCTTCGCAGCCGCCTCCGCTGCTTGGTGGGACCGGCGCCTGGCGCCCATAATCTTCCTCCCAAGAGAATATCCACTACCTCACGTAGTGTAGAGCCGAACTACCTCATCAGCAGGTTACATCGGCAGGTCCCCTCAATGGTGAAAAAAAAGACGCAGATGGGCGTGTGGGCTACCTCCAAAAGCCGATGAATGAACAGATCCTAAACCAACATTGACAGTTACAACGAATAATGGAAAGGAAGGAGGACGGGGCTGATTTTAATTTACGAAAAAGAATTGTAAAGTGCGTGCGTGTTTTACGAAACAATATTATTGAAAAATAAGAAATTGATACCCCTGTAATTAATGCCAATCAATTTTTTTCACGCCATGTTAAAAGGAAATGTACAGATACGAACATTTAATTCATTGATTATTAGAGATAGTTTTCTTAAATTCTTATATAATCATCCAATTTTCTACACACACACAAATTGTTAATTGCTTATGAAATCAAATTGTATTTTAGATTCTAGGGATTTGTGAGTTTTTCTTAATGAAATGTTTGAGGTTTAAAGAATATATTTGAGGTTATGTAGGGTTATATAGATGATTACTTTTTCATTTTCCAGAAATTCTTTTTCCAGCATTTTTCCACATTTCTGTTTGCATGTCGTTTCTCCCTTTATTCACATAGCGAGCCTCACAAACTCTTTTGATATTAAAAATGTTCTATATCCATTTTGCATCTTGCGAACACACGAACAGGCTTGCAGTCGGCGCGTCGAAACTCGCAGGAGTTTCTCCAGCTGGTAGGCGTTTATGAGTGAACGCCGATAACTTTCGGCAAGCGTTAGTTTTGTCCGTCATCATTTGATAACATGCCGCGATGAATCTGTTACAATCCCGTACGTACCCTTCTTTAGAGACACATGAGGTGCTTCGGATGGCAAAGAAATATAAAGCAGACACT